>NQFO01004491.1:0-34619 GCA_003991265.1 Pseudoperonospora humuli | reverse complement strand
CAGATTATGACGATGATGCGACTACGCGAAGATTGCCTCGATTTTGACGAACCGGTCGATACTTCTATTGTGGGACACCAGTGGATCCCGAATGTCGCCGATAGCGAAATCAGTCAGCGAGCTGGCTATATGGCGTATTTACGACTGCATTTGAGGACACTGATCGATCGGAAGGATTATCAATTGGTAGGTGTCGCCCACGACAAGTCGCTGCTGTCAATTGTTGATCCAAGACTACCGTTCCGAATGAACGGCACTGCTGATGTGTTACTGGTGAATCGAAGAGCGAAGAATCCACTGAACAAGTTGGCTGGGGTCAGGTTGGTGATCAAGCTCAAGAAGAAAATCGAATCCTCCCATCTTTCTCAAGCTCTCGGGCAGCTTGCAAGCTGCAGTCTCAAATTGCTACCCAATGAGCTTGCTGACGGATCTGAACGACCACTGGCATTTACCTGGTTCAACGAAGAGCACGTTGTGGCACAAATTACGCTGAACTACCCAAAAAACGCGATTGACTTCATTGTGGCAGCGGTATCAAAAAGAGAAAGTTGGGCTCCATTTCGCGTGCCATTCATTGCACCGCCGCTGAAGAAGCTGAAAGTCGACGATTTCTTGCCGATGCCAAGTGATGGTGCTGATGAGATGATGAAGCGATACGAATTGATGGCTGACGAGTTGGAGCCAGAGTTTTTGACGGAGAAAAGAATGGAATATGCTCAGCACTTGGTGCGGTTGATGCGTATGTATGCTCACATGTATGCTTATCGAGCTTCGAGCTTTACAGAAAATCCTCGAATTATCTAATCAATTTACGTTTTTCTTTGCACGTAGGCTGGCGGACGCAGTGTATCGTTTATGTCACATCGCTTGCTCTTCGTTCGTATATAAGAGCAGCGAGCGTACCCCTAGCCTTCTATAGAGAAATAGCAATGATGTACTATATAGTATTAGCGAATAAACACTTTTATACTGAAACCCACCTCAGGTACATGGCAATACGACCGGATCGGACTCTTCAAAGGTGTGCAGAGGAAATCATGGAGGGTAGTGAGCTTGTGACAGCTGCCCTCACGCACGTGCCGTTGGCAGTGGGGGAGGGTACCAAATTTGGGGCCAGCAAAATGTGCCGGGGTGCGCATGACTTCTTTGCTTGATAGCGCAACATCGTCTCACCAATGACGCAACTAGCAGCACCTGAGCGATCCTCTGATTCTGCTCATAGGCACACACAGGTATGCAGCAATCTCTGGCGGCCTGAACTTCACTTTCTGTGTAGAGGATACTTCTACATCGTTTGCTGATACAAGTCGAGGTAGCTAATGTTCAGGGACAATACTCGGCTTTTCTTTCGGCGCAAAATTGGACTCGCAACTTGGTGTTGACTTCGATACTGTCTAGCTACTAAAGCTTGGTCTCCAGAAGGTCAACACTTGAGCATACACATCATATGTAACACTCGATGGGACCATTTGCGCGACGATTGTAGTCGTAGTCGTTACTGTTGAGATAAATATTGTATGGCGTCGTCGGCACTGGAAGCATGCAACTACGATATTGTCGACTAGAACGAATATTGCGTATCGTGTAAATTTGGTTGTCTAAATAGTGCCTGCTCGGATCCACTCACTCAGTCTGGCTTTCGTTTATTCTACTCACGACAGAGTTGTTTTTGAGCCAAGAGGGCTGACCGTTTTCAGACCGCTTCTCAAGTGGGACTCTTTGAGAAGCGCATGGCTCGCGTGGCGGTCGATGCGATAGCGAAGCGCATTATTCCGACGGTAAGTAAGAAGACGTGTGCGGCGTGATGGAGACTGGAGCAGGTAGGAAGACATCAGAAGTCATGCGCCAGGTCTGGCGTAAGGGTTGAAACAGGTGTAGCAAAAGCATGCAACAGTGGTCTGCATGGACGAGTTCAGGAACGAGCAAGCTTTGCTCGCATTGCCACCAGACGCTTTTCTGTAGATTGATAGCTTTGCCGGGGGCACAACATGAAGCTGTTGAAGCAGAAATTGTGCGAGGGTGAGCTGGATTCTAAAGCGCTGAAGAACGTTATGAAGTGCGTCGCTGTGACTACGTAGAGAACACCACAAGGTACTGGATCGCGATGTGATCGCGACCATCAGCCTGCTGGATCTGCTCAGGGGCAAGATATGCTATCAGAGACGCATAGAGACTTTCAGGAGGGCGTAGATAGGAGTACACACGCACGTAAAAGCAATTATGGAGACGAAAGAGTGTCCACCCAGATCAGTCTTGGATACAGAGCATTGCGAGATGCTTATTATCCTGCACCCTCAAATTCTACTACACTTTCCTTTGCTCCTATACTGGTTCCCCATCATGCTACTTCAGTACCTCAAAGCACCCTTGCTGTGGCTTTGCTGCCTTCCTACTTACAGTTGTCCAGTCCGATGCGAGAACGGACGTCCTGTCGTCGAGCTTCCTGTCTCGCGGTCATCGAGCCCCTCGCTGCATCAAAAGAAGAGGCTGGTTGAGGAGGACAGATACTGCTACTAGTCTTGAACTTGTGCTCCTTTTCCTGCAAATAAGCCTCGTACTCTGCTGCCACGTCTGCTCGCTCCTCCACACGCGTAGGGTGTCGCCTCAACATCGCGTTTAGTGTCGTTTCTGAGATTGAAATTTAAGTGCAATCTGACTAATTCTGCACTCAAAATACTACCGATTCCGAAATTGATCAAATTGAGGCTTGAAAGACAGCTCATTTTACGATGTCAACTAGTTCGTACGTCCTATCCTGCATATTTCAGGGCGGACTTCTCGTGTCGACCGACGTTGCGTGTTCACGTATATCGCTCTTTTGCAGATGGTTCTGGATACGCACATCTCACTACACGCGGTCACAGAGAAGCCTTTTCGTCTTAGACAGCTTTGTATCGTATCATAAAATCAAAGTTTTGTACTGAAGGGTAGCAATCTTGCTCGTTCCTGAACTAGACCACTGTTGCATGCTTTTGCTACACCTGTTTCAGCCCTTACGCCAGACCTGGCGCATGACTTCTGATGTCTTCCCACCTGCTCCAGTCTCCATCACGCCGCACACGTCTTCTTACTTACCGTCGGAATAATGCACTTCGCTATCGCATCGACCGCCACGCGAGCCATGCGCTTCTCAAAGAGTCCCACTTGAGAAGCGGTCTGAAAACGGTCAGCCCTCTTGGCTCAAAAACAACTCTGTCGTGAGTAGAATAAACGAAAGCCAGACTGAGTGAGTGGATCCGAGCAGGCACTATTTAGACAACCAAATTTACACGATACGCAATATTCGTTCTAGTCGACAATATCGTAGTTGCATGCTTCCAGTGCCGACAACGCCATACGATATTTATCTCAACAGTAACGACTACGCCATACAATACTTCTTTTGCAAGCGTCGCGCAAGTGGTGCTATCATCTGCAAACAACGCGTTTTTTCTACGCTTCTTTTTGACGTAGATACTCGCAGTGACTGCTATGATACCTAGAGATATCGGCAACGATTCGCACAGCGACACCGCCACATATCACATGGTCCCATCGAGTGTTACATACGATGTGTATGCTCAAGTGTCGTCCTTCTAGAGCTCTATAGCTTCTCGTCATTCCATTGCGTCATCCAGCAATCGGGAGCAAAAACAAGATTAGGCTGGCCACTCGACGCGTCTTCTACATGTACGAAACATTCGTCCATTCCTTCCTCATACTCTTGTGGTATGATGTTAATTGTCATTTGACCGATGTAATGCTGGTACTTTACTATTCGTGTAGAGGAACCTCTATATCTATCGTACGTAGATGCTGATACAGCTTTCTGCAGTACATTGCTATTGACGTAAAACGTTGTATAGGGCTGCTAGCGCTGGACACATGAGGCTACAATTTTGCCAGCAAGCGCCGACCGTGACGAAGGCTACGTATCGTACAAATTTGGGCTGGCGACGCCACTTTGATTGACGCCATCTAGTCAGTCTGCATCTGTTTTCAAGGTTAATTTAGCGATCTTTTAAGATCTTTTCTGAAGAAAAACAGAAGACGCGTGGTGAAATGGCTAATCTCGAAGGTGTATCGCACTGAAATGGCCAATTTGGATTTTGTATCGAAGCAGTCGAGTCCTCGATACACGAAGCCACGTTTGCAAGTACCCACGATCGAGCAAAAGACTTCTGAGGTGTAGCATTTGTCAGGGAATAGTAGTCAGGTAGTACTATAATACTATCACAAACGCTAGTACTTGTAATATGAGATACTGTAGTAGATGATACCACACAAGAAGAAACACGTCATAGCCTACAGGAGTAGTATCATTGGTCAATATCATGGTGTGGGAGGGCTCCTCGCCGCTGCTACCGACGGCGCATCGCCGCTCACGCAACGCCAGTACCGGCAGCTTTTCCGAGACGCATGCGGGGACGCCAAACTCCCCGCGTTCTCAGTTCAAGGAGTGCGAGAAAGCAGCATTCGTCGCGCGTCTCCGGCCATTTTCATCCCGTGAGCGTGTGCTACGTCGTATCCTGGCAGTATTAGGGATACTGGCCCTTGGCTTTACTCTCGGGTACTATGCACAGCTGCTCTTCTTCTTTTGCCACGTACGGCTAGGCTTTGTGGCTGAAGTTCTCCCGACGTCCGAGGTGGGGCTTGCGGAGAAGTTTACGGCTTCGCTCATCGAACATACGCAGCGTGTCGTCTTTGTGTGCCAAAAGACCAACTGGGACTTTGTGGGTTTCATTGCTAGTCCACATACCATCTTGTTTGCGCATGACGACGTGGCTGTGCCGCCTGCGCTCGAAGAGAGTTTACGCGTCGTGCGTCACGCAGGTGTGGATAGCTACTTGAATCTACACAACAAGACGATAACCATCATGAGCCACATCCACGCAGCGGATCCACGTAGCCACTTGCTGAAGCAGGACGATGAGGCCGTCATGTATTGGCCGCATTACTATCAGTGCTTGAAGAAATGCACGGATCTCGAGTCATGCTATGCCGGAGATATGCACGTCAACATTGGAGACGCCACAAACACTAATTCCTACGTGTTTGCAACGGGAGGTTCATATTTTGTAGGTAGTTCACTCTTAAGGTGCTTGTTAGAGAAGCCAATCTTTGTCGAGCTAGATGGACTCGATTATGGCGAGGACAAGACAGTAGGGAAAATGATCCACTACAATCATTGCAAGGTACAGTACGTGAGCTGTAAGTGGTTCAACAATGAGGAAGTGTATTCACCCAATGCACATATCAAGATGAAGAAGGGCGCATCAGCAGAGATCCAAGCAGACACGGTTTTATTAGGCAAAGACAAGCAACTTTTACCACGTGAACGCGATGATCTAGTGCGTCGTCTCGAGGAAAACAAAGAGCCGACAACACGACAGGACAGTGTATGAAAACACGCAAAAGGTTTAATGCTTTCGCAGCCTGACAATAGAGTAGTGTCGACACAAACTATGAAACACCTTGGCACTTGGTGGGAAAGATGGCACTCGCATTCTTAGTGGCAAGAGGTCTGTGATGTTCTCGAGCGACGTGAGTGCCCAAAGTACGTGTCGTTGTCCAAGGATCCAAGAGGTATCACTTGCTCCTCTTTGCCTTGTCCTTGTATTATTCCATCGCATTAAATACTGCAGAAAGCTAAACTTAAGTAAGTTCCAAGATGACCAAAGTATCAATGAAAATGAAACTATTTTCAACATCTTTCTTCAAAACCACGACACTTGCTGTGTGAGTGAGTGTGAGTGTCTGGTTTCTCACGTCGTCTTCTACCATCCACCTCTAAGCCAAGAATGGGCTGCAGCGCTTCAATCTTGCATTGGTCTGATCAAGACTCGAAAGCCTCGTCTCAGTCAGGACCGCATACTGGGTCATCCCCTAACAAGGCGGTGCGTTCTCCTCTAACGAAAGAACAGATCAATTCCCGGATTACGTGTTCATCGAAAGCAACAACGACGCAAGTGACGGCAAAACTCCATACGACACATGCGTTTGTATCTCAACGTGGATATTATCCTGATGGTACGTACGTTCATAAGGACCGAAAGTGGGTAATGGTGTGGGGTTTCACGGTTGCTTTCGTGTCTTTAGCTTTGAATAAACCCAACCAAGATAGCTGCACGATCTTGCCAGCGTTTATGAATGACGCATCGAAAATGTACTTTGGTGTCTTTGATGGCCATGGGACGACTGGAGACCTCTGTGCATCGTTTGTACGAAAGGAATGCCCCGAACGACTTGTTCGGATTCTAGAACGAAAGGAGTGCTCCTTTTTGGAAGCATATTCCAAGTCATTTGAAGAAACCAACGCACGTCTTCATGTGTCTCGCATCGACGATAGTTTGAGCGGCACTACAGCGATCTGCATGTTTCTTGACGGTGACATGATTCACGTTGCTAATGTCGGGGATTCACGAGCAGTTATTGCCACTATGAACGAAGGAAAACTTGTGGCGCAGCCTCTTTCAGTCGATCAAACGCCCTATCGATCGGTACCGATAACTTGGATGCATTCTTTCACGACACTTAGTGTGGACCTAACGATGTTGTGTGTCTTGATGAACAGGACGAGCGAGAGCGTGTAAGGCGGTCTGGAGCACGAGTTCTCACGATGGATCAATTAGAAGGCATCGCACCTGTCCATGATGTAAGTCGTGTCGTTCGTGATGCTCTGATGGCAGTAATCGTACGGTCCTCACCATTCCTTTGCACGTTTGACTTGCATAGAATTGGGCCGCAAATCTGAACGACCAAGTGGATGAAGACGGTGATCCGCCACGCATTTGGTCTCCCTATGGCGCTTTCCCTGGCACAGCCTTCACTCGCAGTCTAGGCGATGAGGTTGCTGAAACGCTAGGAGTTATAGGTGTTCCTGAAATCACGTCACTACAGCTAACAGAAGACGATCACTTCGTGGTCATTGCCAGCGATGGAGTGTTCGAGTTCCTCACGAGTCAAGCTGTTGTGGACATTGTGGCGCAGTATGAAGACCCACTGGAGGCTTGCCACAAAGTCGTTGCCGAATCCTATCGTCTATGGCTGACGTACGAGCTGCGCACGGACGACATTACAGTCATTTGTGTGTACTTTCGCTTTAGTGAGAACAACGTTGCAACTCCTCCCGGTGTTTCGTTCCAAGGCACAATGCGGAGCAATTCTGTGGTCCGACGACTACAGCACCAGACTAGTGAACGATACGCCTCTCAACAGCTTCGTCCTGTGCGTCGCGGTATGTCCAAGGAGAAGCGTCGAGCGCAAATGCGTAAAGATATGGCTCAGCTTGTCAAAGAGGAAGACTTGGCGTATCGTGTGAGCGACCACGCCATCCCAAAGTCGTCCACGGAGCTGCGTATGCTTGAGGTCTTGACAAAGAACAATTGGCTCTTTCGACAGCTCACTCAAGCGCAAAAGGACGACATCTTTACAGTCATGGAGCGGATTTCTGTGAGCGAAGGTGATATGGTTATTCGACAGGGAGATCCCGGTGACAAGTTTTACATTGTCGAGTGTGGAGACTTTCAAGTGAGCGTTCGTGGTGCAGATGGAGGTCCAGAGAGCATTGTGCATACTTATACTCAGTCTTCGGTGGTTCTCGAGCATCCTGGAGACCTCCAGCCGGCATCGTTTGGGGAGCTGGCATTGATGCACGATAGTCCACGATCGTCTTCCGTGAAAGCTTTGTCTGCGGGTATACTTTGGGCCATTGATTGCCGTGCATTCCGACGAGTTTTTATGAAGGCACCAACGTCCGTCTTGGTGCAAACGTTGAAAAAGGTGGACGTACTGAAGACGTTGACAAAGGCGCAGCTCGAACGATTGGCAAACAACTTGACAGAGGTGGTGTACCACGATGGGGACTACATTATCAATCAAGGCGATGTTGGCAACACGTTTTACGTGATCCAAGAAGGCGCTGTGATCTGTGCGATCTGGGAAGACGATGTATCGACAGGGCCTGACAAGAAGAGGACTGCACGAGAGGTACTGCGCCTCAAGAAGAATCAGTACTTTGGCGAGCGTGCGCTGCTGAATGACGCTCGTCGAGCTGCTAATGTAATCTCGGTTGGACGTACAAAGCTGCTTCAAGTCGGTCGTCGTGAGTTTGAGGAAGTGTTGGGCTCGTTGCAAGAGATGATTGAAGCTGATCGTCTGCAGCGCGAAGCTCGCCACAACTTTGAGACGGCTGTCAAGAATGTCATCTACAGCTCAGCAGCGCACCACGCACGACGCAATTCCTTGGCAGTGAAGCCTTTGCATGCGCACGATATGCGCTTTCGCTACGTTCTCCAGTCGACGGACTTTGGCTTCTTGGCCTTGTACCAGCGCGCGAACGACACGAAGCGATACTTTACCGTGAATGTGTTTTCATTGCAACAAGTGGTCACGGACCGTCGTAGCGACGAGGCTGCACGCTACGTGACGACGCACAAGACCATTCGCTTGGACACGCCATTGATACCAAAGATGGTGACGTGCTGGCACGACAATCGCGCCTTGTACGTAGCCTTTGACACGGTGATGGTCACAGACTTGGCTGCGTTATTGACGGATGAACCCAATGGCCGATTCGCCAACGAGTCGACGGTACGCGAACTTGCCGCCCAGACGCTGCTCATGCTTGAGTACATTCATCAAGCTGGCTATGCATATCGTAACCTCAGTAGTGAAAACGTCATGGTCGATACGCACGGATACTTGCAACTGCATGACTTTCGTCATATGAAGCGCTTGCCGGACGAAACACGGACGTACACAATCTGTGGCACCCCCGAGTACATGGCCCCCGAGATGGTCTCAGCACGTGGTCATACTTCAAGTGTCGACATTTGGTCTTTAGGGATCCTCGTGTACGAAATGCTGTGTGGTCAAACACCTTTTGCCATTGGCAACAGCAAAGGACCCTCTGCCAACAAGCGTGACGAGGCCAATGGAGACGATTCCGTCGTCTCACGTCTAACGAACGAAAAGGACGTGACCATGGCCGTGTATTCCAAGATTTCACGACACAACAAGGGCGTCTTGCACTTTGTCCGTGATGACTTGTCACCTGAAGCGCGTGACCTTGTCCAATTGCTCTTAGATCCTTTACCCGATGACCGGTTAGGTGGTCAAGGGCTTGTGGACATTGTCAAAGGCGGGTCCGTCATCCGTGCTCATCCGTGGTTTGCACCAATCGATTGGGTCGTCTTGGCCTCCAGGACGACGCCGCAATTGCATGGCGACGCATTGACAAAGCTCCTTGATGATCAACTCGCTGCTACTCCTACAGCCAAGATGCCAATCTTAGAAGCTCTTGATCGGACTAGTAAGGACCTCGAATGGCTTGAAAATTTCTAGATCTTCTTTCGTGTCCATTCAAACAAGGATGACGATCCTCGAGATGAAAAGTCGTACGGAGCTCTAATGCAATCGTCTCTCTTAGTCCTTCATTTTCCCTTTGTCTTGGTGTTGAGAAAGACAACTTGACGGTCATGGCGACAAAGGCACCACGTGAGTCGGCCCCGGAAGGGACACGACCAATGATGATCTCAATGCGGGAAATGGAGACGCTCGAGCTCAAGACCGGCACGGGGTTACGCGAGACGGTCGCGTCAAAAGTCTTTACGCGTCAATACGTCCTCGAGCAGATTGCTCAAGCAGGTTTCCTCTCTCCCTTTCATGGATTCCGAGCTGAGATTGCAAAGATGGCACCAGACGACAAAGTCCTCATTGTGGCCGATCCGGACGAAGTCTATGGCGAAAATTGGCTCCTGTGTCTGACACGTCAAGCTTTTAACACGCAGATGGAGCTGCTTCAGCGTCGCGAACAAGACCGTCTTGAGGCTCAAGAGGCTCAAGAGAAAGAAGCGAACGATGCAGCAGATGCCAAGGACTTGTCCAAGATTGTGTACCAAGAGAAGCCAATGTTGCCACGTCCTTGGATGTCAGTCACGGCACGTGAAACACACGACGACGTCGAAGCTCTGAGTATTAAACCGTCTCGTCCTCTGGTAAGTTAAGATCTCTGTCAATTGCTGTAGCACAGGAGCTTGACGTGTGTGTGTGTGTGTGTGTCTTGCTGTAGATCCGAATGTCTGTCACGAAAATGTCGGAGGAATTCCACGCCGACTACAAATTCAATGACCGCGAAGCTGCAAAGTGTACGTGGACAAGGACGACGGCGTTTATAGCGATTCTTCCTTACTCACGTGTGTGTCTGCATGTGCAGGTTTTGTCGAGTGGCGACAGCACAAAGATCCCAACTACGACCTCATGCGGATGGAACAAGACATTGGACTACAAAGCACTTTACCCTTGGTGGACAGCACGACCCAGACGAGCTGGTTTCGGTCAGTGAACAGTGCACTGCAATACGAACCGATTGTGATGGAACCAGCACAGCGTCAGGCTGAGATGGACAGTGCCAACATTCAGTCCTTCTTGAGGCGCGTACTGCCACGTGTTGAGCGTGCACTGCAGCAAAACGAGACGCTTGATGTGTTTCTCGATCCTTTTGCGCATTTGTTCGAGGAAGAAGATGCGTCCTTGGGCAATAAGAACAATCAAAACGTCGTGCGTGAACTTCGTAGCTTTACAGACCTCGTGTACAGCAAGAACAAGACGTTACCAGCCATTGATTGGCATCCACGACGCCCTGGTGTCATTGCTGTAGCAGCGGCAGCTAATGCTTCGTTCACAAAGCGTCTTGATCTCCTCGACACGGTTGAGAGTTCCTTCATTCTCATCTGGAACTTTATCGACCTCATTCATCCGCAGCTCATGCTTGAAGCACCGCAAGACGTTTTGACCATGCGCATCAACCCCATGGCTCCCCACTTGATCGCTGCTGGGCTCTTTAATGGACAAGTGCTCGTCTGGGACTTTTCCAAAGCCGATCACTTGCTCTCCAAGCTGAAAAGTACCAAAACATCTTCCGAGTCGAGTGCTGCCGTTGGATCCAGTGCTTCGTCTTCCTCCTCTTCGAGTCGACATGACCAAAGTGATGACGACAAGCTCAAGCAAGTGCCGCCCGTAAAGCCCTTGTACGTATCGTACATTGATGTGAGTCATCGACGTCCTGTCGCCGATCTCCACTGGCTGCCTGCAGGTCTTGAGGTCAATAGTCGAGGTCACCTCGTTGCTTCCACAGGTCTCGATGCGATGACTGTGAATCAATTCGTGACCATAGCTGCTGATGGACAAGTGTCGTTCTGGGATCTTCGTTTCAAAGATCCGAGATATCGTGGCACGACGTGGGCAAAGATGGACAAGACGGCCAATGGGTCTTCCAGTTCATGGACAAAGGACATTGTGCCGGACGTGCACTTTGTGCCCATTTATTCCATCACCTTGACAAAGCTTGATAGTCCTCGAGAACTAACTTTGCAATCGTTTTGCTTTGAACAACCACGCGAAGAAAAGACCAATGGCACTAGCGAAGGAACAAGTGGGGCATCATCGTTTACAAGCTACTTTTATTGTGGCACTGAAGAAGGCGAGTTCATCTATGCAGACTGGCGTCCACATGCTTCCAATAAAGGCAATAGCGGAGGTCCGAAAGCCGAGGAAAGCACGAGAAGTGGCAAAGACAGTATCGAATACGTGCAATGGCTGTGTCGTGATCATTCGCGTCCAATCTCAAGCCTTTGTGCGTCTCCCTTTTTCCCAAATATCTTCCTCACAGCCAGTGAATCCCATTTTCATCTCTGGAATGTAGCGCAGCATCCCGAAAATGGAGCTACAGGAGACAAAACTAGTCCCAGCGCCCCCATCTTTGTCTCTCCGCTTGCAACGTCCGCGATCACATGTGTAGCTTTCTCGCCGTCTCGACCAGGTGTGCTTTTCCTCGGGAAATCCGACGGGATGTTGGAAGTCTGGGATTTCTTGGATCAATCCCATCGTTCGAGTTTATCCATTGGGGTCACTGCATGTGCCCTTACTTCGATCGAATTCCGTCCATCAATGGGCTTGCCGAACCCAAACGCTGCCAATTCCTCGGCCATTGGCGCTCTTGGCGATCGACGTGTGCAAACTTCGTTAGATCAAGCAAAAGGACGAAAGCCTCCGCCTTCCACTACTTCCGTCGGTGGAACTACGAACGCAACGCCCATGAAGCAGCAACTTGTTGCCGTAGGGGACGAGATTGGCAACCTTCATATCTTGGAAGTCCCACGCACACTTTCCCGTCCATTACAAGGAGAAAGAAGCGCCATGGACACGTATTGGAAACGCGAGAGTGAACGGCTGCAACCCATTCGTCATGTGTCGAATGCCGTCGCGATAGCTGCACCGGCAAAGACGCCATTGACAGGATTAGAGAATGACAGTGACTCTATGCGCTTTGAAAGCACGGAAGCCGAGGAAGACGCATTCAAACACATGGAGAATGCCTTTTGTCATGACATGGGACTCGAGACTGCAGCGCCACCACGTGCCTCCTTTGCTAAAATATAGACGACAAAATAACGCCTTCCTTCCAGCAGTTATCGCATCGTCTTCATTTGCTTGCTAGAGCGTTCGTCTCGAGTGCTTTTGCTTGTTGATTGCATTAACAAACACCAACGACCTTGTCGACGACATAAGGAGCTCAAGAACGCACTTTTTCTTGTCGTTTTAGTGTGGGGATTCATGTCAAAGGACCAGAAGCTCCATAGGGGCATTTTTCGTCGTGGGTCTTCGCTTAATGCCACGATTCAAGCAAAAGACATTCGAGTGGAGCTCGATACGGACTTTGAATCGCGCTATGGCTATTCCTTTGACTATGTGCTCGTGTTTCAAGTGCACGATCAAGCGTCCGAGCTCTCAAACCAACAAAAAACCTTTAGTCTGCGGCTTATTCTCCAGCACTTGGCTCAAGGAGGCATTGAAACGAAAATGTTTTACTCGAGTGATCGTCGTCACGTCTTGTGCAAGCTTCGTGCGACGTTGGGGCGGTTGGCTAAAGAGGCCGATCGCATTGACTACAAGGTCGAGTTTGAGCCGCTAGAAGTGCGACGAATTGCCCAAAGTGGCGACCAAAGCCATGGCATCAAGCCCATTCACATTCAGGACGAACAAAAGGTGTCACATCGGGACCCTTTTGACAACATGTTTGCAAAATTTGACGTTGACCCTCGACTGGCTTCAGCTTATCGCAAGTATGGACGGAAGCAGATTCCCTTTCGTGGGGTTGATCGGTACGTAAGAGAGAGAAAGAGAGAGAGAGAATATGGCTTGTTGATGATGATTAGGATGAGATCCTAAGGACGTGCTTGTAGGATCAAATTGATGCTTAATATCCTCAAAACTCGTGGGGAAGGAGGCTGTGGACTGAATCTGAGTCAACTCCTGCGCGCCAAGTGTCTCGTTGCTGCCTTTCCTCTCCATGACTCGGAAGAATTGATCAAACTTCGTGGTAAGTGGCTCAATTGGAAGGTAGCGCCATGGGCTCAGCCAGTGAAAGAAATCAAAGATTACTTTGGTGAGAAAGTGGGGCTCTACTTTGCATGGCTAGGTAAGGCGTCTGCTTGTCGTTCCTAGACCTCGTTGCTTACGGTAATTGCATGTGCGTAGGGCATTACACCACGTGGTTGATTGCACCTGCTCTCGTTGGCTCTGGCTTGTTCGTTAACGTTGTGATTGAAGACACCGCCGATTCGCTCTTGGTGCCGTACTTTGGGCTCTTTATGGCTCTTTGGTCAATGTATGGGCCACGTCCTAGTATCTCCATGAACGACAGCCATTGACAATCCTATTGTACTGCAGCTTTTACTACGAGTATTGGAAGCGCTATAACTCGACATTAGCGCTTGAGTGGGGAATGTCAACCTTTGAGGAAGAAGAAGAAGAGCGACCGGAATTTGAAGGACAACCCACGACTTCCCCCATTGATGGCTCGGAGATTCGCTACTTCAGTCCTTCAACGCGTTTTCGGCGCATCATGGGCTCACTGGTACGTCTAGCAACTTGTTTCAAGCCTTTAAAGTGTCGTCTTACTCCTTTGCTTTGCTCTTTCAATAGCTCTTCATTGCCATGCTTCTCCTCGTCGTTCTTGGGGTCCTAGCCGGCATCTTTGTCTTCCGCTATGCTGCTACATCGGGCAAATGGAAAGAGCTCTTTACAATAAATGGCGTCCAAGTGGGCGGTGCCGCTGCCTCAACTGTCAACGCGATCCAGATCATGGTCATGAACAATGTTTACAGCACCATTGCTCAAAAACTCAACCACTTTGAAAACCATCGCACGGACACTGCGTACGAAGACCATTTGATCGGCAAAACCTTCTTGTTCCAGTTCGTAAACTCGTACGCAAGTCTCTTTTACGTGGCATTCATCAAGACTTCCGTAGAAGGCCACGAATCGTGCAAGCCACAAGGCCATGGCTGCATGGACGAGCTGATGATGAGCTTGGGCATCATTTTCATATTACGTCTCACTTCCGGCAACTTTTTCGAGGTTGGGCTGCCCTGGATCAGGAAACAATGCCAATCGACGAAACCACAGAAGAACGGAGTTCATCGGGAGCCGTCAAGCATTGAAAAGCAACTGGAACTGGACGTCTACGACCAGAGAGGAACGTTTGACGACTACAACGAGATGATCATTCAGTTTGGCTACGTGACGCTCTTTGTCGTGAGCTTTCCATTAGCTCCTGCCTTTGCGCTCTTCAACAACTTTTTTGAGCTTCGTATTGATGCGCACAAGTTGATGAACGCCACTCGACGTCCAGATCCTCGTGGTGCACAGGACATTGGCACGTGGGGAACGATCCTCGATCTCATGGGCTCAATCGCCATGGTGACCAATGTCGCTCTCGTGTGCTTCACATCTCGACGTACAACTGCAACTCTGACAAGCCACGAACGCCTGTGGCTCTTTGTTGGTGTCGAGCATGGCCTCATCTTTCTCAAGTACATCCTCTCGCTCCTCGTGGACGATGAACCACAGGACGTAATACTCCAGAAACAACGAGTCCAGTTCATTGTCGACAAGATCGTGCACCGTATAGCCGACGACGACGACGCAGAGATGGCAAAGGGCAACCAAGTGCGCGTGGATCTCACCGTCTATGATGAAGACGTCTAGCCTCTTGCTCCTTGCCTTTTGACTAGCTTAATCCCACGTCGTCATTCCCTCCCGTGTGTGCACTTTACTTTCTATCGTTATCTCCATCAATACAGCCAAGGAGACAGCGAGCCAACAAGCGCATTAGAGTTATCATCACCTTCTGCTGATCCGTCATCGTCATCGCTGAGGAATTGCGTTAGACCTGCATGTCCATGCAATTGCGTAGCATCTTCACGAGCTACTAGGACGACGGGTATTGTCACGTGCTGTCCAAGTTTAAGAGCATCGTCAGCGAGGAAATACTTGCGATTAGGATATCTGCTCGAAGACGCCTTCGAGTTGATGACTACAACGCCAGCAGCACCAGCATTTTGCAGCCTCAATGCTTTCTCGGCAAACGTGCACGTGCCACGAGCCACCATCACCATCTTCCCACGTACACGCTCCGAGTCTATCGAGCCACAGGCGTCCCCAATGTTTGGTACAAAGAGCAACAAAGGTGCCTCCACTCCTCTTGAGCTCGTGATTTGATACCCAAACCTGGCAGGAGATGCCACCAATGTCATCAAGTGAGCATCACCAAGTCGGACAGCTAGTCCCACGGGAACAAGTGAAGGTTTGACTTGAACTTCTCGGGCTGCTGCTAGCTCCACATTCCGCTTGTAGCCCTGGAATTGACCATTCTCACACGTTAATGAAGCAGTCCTTGGCTTCTGCGTCTTGGAGCACCGAAAGAGATGCGAATCCAGCATCAACACATGACCTTCGGTACTAAAGACAATGTCCGATGCTTTGAGCGGCTTCTTGGTCCTTCCAATGTACGACGACGCGTCCATTGTCACACTCGCGTTGCTAGTCTGATTCCTACAATTCTCAGACGACTTGAGTGCATCATCACCTTTCAATGCAGTGTCGCTCTCCTTCTTCAATCCTGTCGTATTGGTCCGTTGTCGTCGTGGTGGCACTGGTACAATCACATCAGGCTCATCGCTAAAGAGCAAATACAGATACTTGGCAGTCTCTGATAGGAAATAGCTGTCCATGCGGTCCTCAACGTCCAGTGTGTGGATATTACTCACCGCGGCGTAGCCACACGGAACCTCAGACACTCGACGGATATCTTGCAACATTTGTCGCCCCATTTTCAAATATTTATGATCACGTGTGGCCTGGTACAAATGATAAGTACTTTCAATCAACTCGGGACGAAGTGGAGACGTGCGTGCCCAGCTAATGACTTTTCCTCGATTCCCGGGCTTAGAAGTCCCACGTGGAGCCAATTCAATGAGCTCCGGCATGGCTCCAAACTCGTCCCAGAGTGGAAACATGTGCTCATGAGTCCGAATAGCTCCCGAGACATCCCCAGCCAGGACTTGAAGTCCCGGCCAAAACGCTTGCAATGCCGAGACACGACGAGCACGGACCTTTTCCTTCCCTGCGTTCATATCAACTTCAATGTACACATCGTCATGGTTCACATGCGTCTCGACAGCCTGATAACTCGCATTAAACATTGCCATCCACTGGGCATCGCCACTGATCAAATGGTATTTGAGCAAATACTCAAAAAAAGAGTCAAGGCCGGCCCCAATTCCGCCATGCGAATGTACCCATTCTCCCGAGCCTACGTCAATAGCACTTCCCAGTAAATCTAGGTCCGAGCGCCGTTCCCAAATGGCTACAACGGCCTCCTTGGCCCTCGCTTCAAAGCGCTCGTCACCCGTCAATCGTGACAAATACGCCATCTCTACCAATAACGATCCAGCAGCTGCAGGACATGTCAACTTTGCCGCACGGTCTCGTGCTAGCACTCCCCGTTGTAAGTTCACACGATGCACGGGAAGTCCCGTTTGTGTATCAAATGCAGGCAACAATCGACGTCCGAGATCGGCTGCGAGCGTCAGTAACTCGTCGTGATACTCGTCCTTGTCCATCATGCCGAAATAGGCGGGAGACGCCAACATGTGCGCCGACACTAAGCCACCGATAACGCGGATTGTAGACTCAAAAACTGACACGGTCACGTCACGATCGAATGTTACGCTGCGAGCGACGAGTTTGACGGCTCGTGCAAACTCGTCGTGGTCTCCAAGCACTGCTAACATGTCGAGAGAATCGACTAATGTCAGCGAAAACCCGCCGAGAACATCGTCGAGATCGCCACGTTCACGACGGTCCCAGCGCCGTCCAGAGCAGCTCAATGGCTTGAGTTCGTCCCATGGATAAGCGTGCTCCATGTAATTGCGATAGCCGTGGTAAAACATTTCACGCGCTTGTTGCTGAAGGTGACGTCGCTCTGACACGTGCATGTGAGCCAAGCAAAGCTCCTTACAGAGTGCGACAAACACGACGAGGAAGAGGAGACGTAGACGCATTCGATGCACGTGATAGTAATCCATAAACGTCGCTCAAAGCGGAGATATCGACTGGCAAACGCACACAAACACACACCGACTACAGGCTCTTTATCGTAATAAAGTGAGTGTAGCGAGAATAAGGTGGGATAGCAGAGTACTGACTCTATTTAGCAGGATGTGACATGGCTACATTTGCGAATTAGAGGAGATCCAGGATCGTGAGGCTGACGACACGAGGAGGTCTTCGCTCCAATGGTCTTTGACGTGCTAAAACCTTTTCTTGTGAACAATGACAGGTGCGCGTCCCCAACTCATGTCAAATTTGTCCTCGTGCACTGACTGCCACCGTGTAGACTGCAGTGGTTTGGACACTGTGATGAAATAGCTCCCGACTGCCAATTGATCTGCATGCACACGATAGAATGCAGACAACGATAAGTCAATACTGTTCTCACCCATTCAATCGGATAACACACACCTGCTTCCATTGAGATTCCTTGGATCAGCTAGTTGGACACTGACGAGAATGAGCACATTAAACTTACTTTACGAGACACAAAGTGTTGAACCTACGCTATCGCTGAAGCACGTCAAGTTGCAAATGACGAGCGTCGCATCCCGCCACGTATCAGGACATTTCACAGCATCGTCTTTCACAAAACTCACGTCGATATCAGCCTTGGTTGCCGGCAACGAGTCCAGCATCTGGTAACGCCACCGATCCAGCACTTTTGACGCCGCCGTATGCAGCCCATCTAGCACCTATCGATCATAAACGCACTCCGGTCAGCTGCACGTCACTGGGATCCTTTTCCTGCTTTATTCGTACTTCAATGCCGCAGCACTTTGAGAAATCATGCAGCAACGCTGCCGCCATCACCTATCATCCGCAACATTCTTTCAACGGCTTAGCGCCTTGGTCGTCTCATTCTTGTGCCAACGTCTCAGCACGCACCACTTTGCCGCATCCTGAGCCAATGTCATAGAAGTTTCCTCCATTATTCAGCAGTACACTAAACTTTGTCCTCATCTGGTGTCCGTAGTAATTGTCAGTCTTCTCTGGTCCTGCTCTTGTCAGGCCTCATTTGAATTGCCCTATGAGTCTCCGTACCAGCTCCAAAATAGCGTCCACCGTCTCGAATGGTATCTCTCCATACACAAGTGAGCGGTCTGCAAGCTTCTTTCTCTCCCTTTCCAGACGCGACACTTTCTTCATTTTTCGCTCTGAAAACTCTTCAAACAGCTCTGCGTGGCGCTTCGCAGCGTCTTCCACTGCGCTCAAAGCATGTCAACAGATCGAAGAATGAGTCGCGAGGAAAGTGAGGGATAACTGCAAAGTGATCGGACGCGTAAGTACCGAGAGTGAGGCCTCTATTCTCCATTGCCATGATCGATGGATATTTTTTTGCGGACAGGACCACTGGATTGGTCGAATTGAGGACGTGTCATGTCCTAATTCGCTCATCAGAAGCCTAGATATCCTACGTTTGTCCGACACAATGGGACAGTGATAGAGATTCAAAGTGGGTCAAAGGACAGCTTCAATATACTTGAAGCATGTCGTAATCGTAGGACCCGCTTTGAAGCAGAAGGACCCGAACAACGCTTTCAACGAAATTGGGATAATGCTTAGGCTCGTTAACATGTAATTGTTTCAGAGAGAAGGTATTGGTATTCATTTGAATGTTAAGTTGAGTCTAGGATCGATCTTACTGGGGCGGGTGATGGAGCTCAACGAGCCCTACGTACATGGCAGCACCTAGCACACCGCCAATAAACGGACCCAGGATAGGGATCCAGAAGTATCCGCCGTTTGATGAAAACACCTTCCAGCCCCAGCCTCCCAAGAGCGTCAGGAAGCGTGGACCAAAATCACGGGCGGGGTTGAGTGCGTAGCCAGTGTTAAGGCCAAATGACATGCCAATACCCGTCAGAAGGAGACCTACAGCACCGGGAAAGCTGTAGGGACTAGCAGGTTTGTTGATCTGATCACCCAAGGCGAAGATGCCACCAACTAACAAAGCCGTTCCAATGACTTCGTTAGCCAGCGCAGCCCAGTTCGGGATCTGTGGGTTCGGATAAGTCGCAAAAATGCCTTGGGTGAACTCACGCTCCGGATCCACGATGTCGAACCATGGATAGTAAGCGATGTATAGTACCAGTGCTGCAACGAAAGCGCCCAATATCTGAGCAATAATGTAGCCTGGAACTTTGCGCCACTCGAACCGCTTGAAGAGAGCCATGGTCACACTAACTGCAGGGTTCAGATGGCCACCGCTCACACCTCCCGATATATGGACACCAAACAATAGCGCAATGCCCCAGCATAGATTTACTGAAAGATAGTCGCCGGCAGCTCGTTTGCTGAGCACGAACTGAGCCACGGAGCCATCGCCAATCAGCACGAGAACAAAAGTGCCGATAAATTCAGCCATGTAAGCGCGCATGTCTGGATTGTTTATAGCGTAGGGTGCTAACCGGCCATTGCCTTCGAGGTCCGCGTAGCCTCCGAAACCGCGTTTGTACTCTGCCATGCTGGATAAAGGCCCTGGGTAGATTGACCGAGTCCGTGAAAAGGTAAATTGAAGACTGAGTGCTCGAGCAACTCGATAGTCGACCAACTTTGGGCCTTCTGCATCCCTCTTGATCTTATCTTCCAGCACCCGTGATTGTGCTATTCAAAGTACAAAGTGATCCTAAATTTGTTTTTTTTCCTTGGAGAACGCATTCGAGATCAGAAAAGAAGAGAGAGAGCGAGCGAGATGATAAACGACAAACCAAATCGTCTCGATCGGACTCTCAATGAACAGCACATTGACAATTAACGATAGGGAGAAGACTAGCCTTCGCTACTTGTCTTTGTAAAGACCCTTATCCTTTACTGAGGTGGGTGATGAGCCTCGACAAGACCCACGTACGTCGCGGCACCAATAATGCCGCCGACAAACGGCCCGATAATAGGAACCCAGAAGTAGCAGTCACGCAGCGTCCACACTTTCCAGCCCCAGCCAGCAAAGAACGTGAACAAACGAGGGCCAAAGTCACGAGCCGGGTTCAGAGCGTACCCAGTGTCAAGCCCAAACGCCATACCAATGCAGGTAAGCATCAAAGCAACGGCACCAGGGAAGCTGTACGGGCTAGCGGGTTTGTTGAGCTGGTCGCTGACAGCAAAGATACCGCTCACAAGTAGGGCCGTGCCGATGATCTCGTTGGCCAAAGCCGACCAGTTGGGGACGTGCTCGTTCGGGTAGGTGGCGAAGATACCTTGGGTAGTCTCACGTGTTGGATCGTGAATGTCAAACCACGGATAGTACACAATAAAGACGACGAGGGCGGCCGCAAATGCACCAGCAGTCTGGGCAACAAAGTAGCCTGGCACCTTGTGCCACTCGAAACGTTTGAACAAGGCCAGCGTGAGGGTAACGGCGGGGTTCAGGTGACCACCGCTGACACCTCCAGAGAAGTGAATGCCGAACAGGAGCGCAATACCCCAACACAAGTTCACTGACAAATAATGACCCGCACCGCCACCGCCAAGCACGTACTGCGCAACGGAGCCATCACCGATGAGCACCAGAATAAACGTGCCGACGAATTCTGCGAGGTAAGCTCGGAAGTTTGGGTTCCTGACGTGGTAGAATGGAAGACGGGAGCTGCTTTCCAAGTCGGCGTATCCGTGTTTGTTGGTGCCGTATTCGGTCATACTTGATCGGAGGCACGGACGGAGTGGAGACTTGCTCGATAAGAGGGGAATGCGGGAATGACCGAGATCGTCGCACTGCAATTATCACAGATATCACTCTGAGCGCAGCTCATCTTGAAGTCGAGGATCCACACGCCATCAAAAAATATCAACAGCTGCCCGAAGATGTCTCAATTTTCGCATCATGAGCAGATTGCATAAAGCCGGAGAAAAGCACATGCTATATTGTGCAGAAGGGTACAACTATTCGTCATCAGGCATAAAATGCTGTCCATCCTACATTTGCGGCCTGGCAGCCATTATGAAATCACGAGAGATGATTTTTGCCTGCAATACAACATAAAAGCGACTGCAATTGTGACACGGAAGAGTGGACCGACACGTTAAATGATGGACCACTTCTGCAGCGCTGCATGTCATCCACATCATCCACTGTCGCTACTCTCTCTAACGGAAGGTACGCCGGATGTTCTTTTATGCGAAAAAAGGGGAGCATAAACCAACCACTCGTCCGCTGGCGTAGGACGATCAGCGTTTATAAAGTTCGTTTTTTGGAACAGCCATGCGGAGGTTGTTGTGGGCATCAAAAATGGCTTTCTGCAGCGCTTTTGCTTTGCATCACGTAGAAACTTTACGGAAAAGACACCGCGTTTGCGATATACGGCACATGAGCTTCACGCGGGCCTAGTCGAGACTGAGAAACGGTGGTAGAATACGAAACAACGATTGCAAAATATAAAATGCCGCATGGAAGAAGAGATTTGAAAAGGGGATATTGGAAACCAGAAAGGTTTACCTAAGATATGATTTTGCGTAACCCCATCACGCGATAGTCACTTCTAAGAAAGTGTAGGCAAGCGGCAAGCTTAATGTTAAGCCCTGTGTTCATACACTTTGTAGCTGTTACAGACGACCACAAGAGCCACCATTGTATAGCAGTGGTCGACGGTAAAACACGACATAGTCTCCCGCGTTCTCATATTTGTCGTATCTAACGCGCGAGGGTTTCGTTTTTACTACATTTTCCACTCTTCCTTCACATATGATAGCATTGCTCCTATACATCCTTGAAGAGAAGCGAGGATGTCTTCATAATACACGAGTCTGTCCTACTTGTCCAAAATTTGACTTTGTTCAAATCTGTTCTTCCTTCACTTCCCAGTTGCGAATCACTAATCAGCCATTGGTCAGCGGTATAGATCCAGAGTCGCGACACTTCTGAAGAATTTTAGATCGACGCGATAGAGAATATTATTTACCTTCGGTGGCCGGTCGATCGTCAGCAGTCCAGACGACGATCATCGACCGCCTTTTGGCAGCGGATGGACGTCAACTTGTTGCAAGAAGTGCGTCACGATGAACAGCCACAGCCTTTTGTGTGCCATATATCTTAATCGACGTTTTCGACAATGCGTCATTGGCTTAAATGTCTACGCAAGCATCACATGCCTCGGTTTTGTCCGTATCCTTGGCAGCTGAGACTGAGTGGCATTACTTTTAAGAGGTATCCAAGTAGGACAGCGCACTTCAACCATCTCCATCTAGGCCGACGCAATGGGTGATCAAGCACCTCATTCTTCCATTTTCCTTCTACCGGCCACGTCTTCATCCATTTTCCAATCCGCCGCAGCTGCAACATGTCGGAGTATGGATCACTCAAGCATGGACAGGAGGCTAGCGCGCACCTTCCCTTTTACGCCGTTCGCAATCCCGCGATCCGCGCTTACCTCGCAGAATTTGTCGGCACCTTTATTCTGGTCCTAATCGGAGATGGCTCCGTAGCTCAATACGTTCTTGGAGGTGGTGACGCCGGTCACTACCTGTCGGTGAACCTGGCGTGGGGCATTGCACTCTTGTTTGGCATTCACTTCTCCGGCGGCGTCAGTGGTGGTCATCTCAATCCGGCAGTGACACTGACCTTGGCCGTATTCGGTCGCTTTGAGTGGTACAAACTTCCTGGCTACTTTGTTGCTCAGACTCTGGGTGCCTTTGCTGCCGCGTGGGTGGTGTTTGTTGTGTACTACCCGTGGTTTAATGTCCACGACCCGGACCGCACCACGACTCAGGGCATCTTCGCCACCTACCCGAATGAACAGATCCCCAATTGGAGCGGTCTTGCCAATGAAATTGTAGGCACGGCTCTGCTTGTGAGCGGTATCTTTGCGGTCAGCGACCAGCTCAACAAACCCGCAAGTCCCTACACGTTCCCGGCTGCTGTAGCTCTGATGCTAACCTGTGTGGGTATGGCCTTTGGCCTTGATACTGGCTACGCTTTGAACCCGGCCCGTGACTTTGGTCCTCGTCTTTTCACGTTCTTCGCTGGATGGGGCGCAAAGGTTTTCACGGCTCGCAGCTTCTACTTTTGGATCCCGATCGTTGGTCCGTTCATTGGTGGGTTGCTTGGAGCTGGTATGTACGTGGGTCTGATTGATAACTTCCACCCGCGCGAGTAGAGTAGTAGGCTGGATATGGTGCACACTCAACACATAAGTCCTGTTCCTGTCAAATACAATCCTCTTGCTTGGTCCTGTTCACTTATAATTGAGCTAGCGATTTGCTGCTTGAAACGAGGACTTGAAGAAATGGCACCCTGAGTACGATAAGATCCTTGCAGAGATGTCGTCGTTCAAGACCGCGAGCTACATGAAGCATCTGGAGCGACTGTAGTACGTTGGGGGCAGCGTGATATTCTTGTTAGACTTCAGCACGGAGCAGCCATTTCTCAAGTAAAAGTTCTTTCGAAAGCGTATAGCTCGTATGGCGGCCGATGTGATCGCGAAGAGCATTGTTCCAACGGCGAGCATGAAGATGTGCGTGGCGTGCGGGGACTGGAGTAGTGCAAGAGGAAGATGCACAAGGGTGTGGCGATGGCTGGGGATTCCCTTCACAAAAGCCTAAGAAATGCTTGCTCTGCTGCGACCACGCACCAAGTGCGGGAAAGATGACGTGACCGAAGCCATCAACATGGTCAATCTGAAAAGCTGACGCATAGAGTAGATACGCGAACGAAACACAACCTAGGAACAAACCTGCAAGCACTGCTGGGTAGACCATCCTAATCAATTAATGCTATGCATGACGTCTCCAGTACCGAAATCGACTGTAGTCATCCTCTGTCGTACATGTGGCTTCAACGTATGCGCCTTGCACTCCTAATAATCCCTTGATTGGGAATATCTGACTAGCTCATGAAAAAGGGTGTTTCTCATTCATTCTCTTGTAAAGTATAAAGATCAAAGTAGTATCGAAAAATATCTTCGAATATCAGCCATATTTCTCTCACAATATCATTCGAAGCTTTTCCCTGAGAACTTTCGTTCCCTTAGATCTTAATGCTGCGCTGCTCACTGCTCTGCTCAGCGCTGTTACTGGCGCTCAGTGCCTCGGATGCCGCTGTGCTGCGCATACCGATGATGAAGCGCAACAACGACGAGTTCGTGTCGTCTCTACTGCGCGACATCCACGCGCTCCAGCGTCCGACTGTCTGGAGTCCCTTTGTCGACTTGCTCGAGGCACAAGACGACGTCGTGGACAGCATCACCGACGTCGTGGACAGCACCGCCGACGTCCTCATCCGTGACTTTCAGAACGCGCAATACTACGGTGCAATCTCGCTCGGGTCGCCACCTCAGCTCTTTTCCGTCATTTTTGACACTGGCTCAAGCAACTTATGGGTGCCGGACAAGAAGTTTGGGTTCCACAATTTGTACGACCACGACAAGTCCAAGACGTACAAGGCCAATGGCACAGCCTTTAGCATCATGTACGGCAGCGGTCCAGTCTCCGGCTTCTTGTCCCAAGACACGCTCGAGTTAGGCGGTCTCACGGTATCGGACCAGTTCTTCGCCGAAGTAAACGTGACCAAGGGCCTAGGTCCGGCTTACTATCTCGGCAAATTTGACGGCCTCTTTGGCTTGGCTTTTGACGCCATCAGTGTCGACCATCTCAAGACGCCGTTCCATCGGATGATCCAAAGTGGGCTGCTGGATGAGCCAGTGTTTGCCTTTTACCTTGGAGACCAGAAAGATGGCGAGTTGACATTTGGAGGGGTGGACAAGGCGCATTACAAGGGAGAACTAAACTACGTTGACGTCGCTAGTGCCACGTACTGGTCAATCAAGCTTGACGCCGTGGAAACGAATGGAGAAAAGTTGACCAATGTGGACAGAGCCATTGTCGACTCAGGGACGTCTCTCATTGCAGGCCCCAAGGATCAAGTGGCCAAGTTGGCGGCTGCAGTGGGAGCATACAAGTTCATTATGGGCGAATACCTTATCAGCTGCTCGGCTGCAGCGCCCGATATCTCCTTTGTGCTGAACGGCAGGTCGTACACGCTGACAAAAGAGGAGTACACGCTCAAGAGCGGTCCCCTCTGTCTTTTTGCTTTCATGGGCATAGACATTCCAGCGCCTGCTGGCCCGCTATGGATATTGGGCGACGTCTTTATGCGCAAACACTATACTGTCTTTGACTGGGGCACTGACTCACGCAAGCCACGTGTCGGCTTTGCCCTTGCTGTGTAAACACGCTCAAATGATGTCAAGGCCATTCGATCGCTTGGGCCTATTACAACGACAAGAAGGTCAAAGGAGAATGCGCTAAGAAGAAATTCCATACAAAATGACACTGAAAATCCTCGAAAATGGTGTTTTTTGGGCTCTCTATTTCTGTCATGAATGTGGTTTAGAGTCATTTTGCTCGCAGGTCGAGCGTACGATGGGTAAAGTCAAGCAGCCGATCGAAACACCCAAAGCAACTTGTGATGCTGGTCCTTCACAGGCTGTTCAAGTTCAACTCAGCGTATTGATACTGCAGGCAGACGCACTAGAGCATGATGATGCTGTGCGTCAAGAACTCAAACGTGGTGGTTTTGTCGTGAAACAGCAAGTTGTGGTCCATCTTTCGGCTGATGCAGCGCGTGACTTTGTCTTTGAAGTTTGCGATCCGGATAGTGCAATGTATCGACCATCGACACTAGCAGAAAACAAAGATGACGCTCCGAGAGAGGAACATGACGACGATTCAGGTGCGTCATCAAGCACGAACAGTGCCAACAACTTACAGACAGCAGACGACGTCGAGGTTTTGGAATATGCCGTTCAAGCGTTAGCCAGTGGTCCAGCTTTGGTACTGGGTGTGGAAAAGGCAAATGCTGTTGTGGAGCTGCTGCAAATTGTGGGCTCTGCATATCCGTCGGCTTGGACTGAAAGTCCAATTCCGTGTCTTCGTGCGCGTTTCGCTAAAGACGCACCTCGCAAGCTTGGACTCCGTTGCAGTAAACACGATGTGACTGCTGCACATGAGCTGGCGTTCTTAATGGCGCATTCTGGCAACAAGTTTCACGCTCAAAGCCAACGTCCCACCTCTGGAAAGTTGCGGTCGAGTCGTGGAAATGCTTTGGTCAAAAGTGCAGCTATGGGACTGGATCAACTGCTGAGCTTTTTATTCCCAGCACACGTGCAACATTCGACTTCTGCCGGTCGTCTCTTTGTCTTTGGATTGTATGGACCTCTTGACGCTCATTCGAGGTTGCGTAGCGGTGAAAAGGGACGCCATGTCGTCACTGATCGTGAACTCACTGCCATGTCATTACGCATGGAACGTGAAGATATTCTCGCAGTGTACGGTATGTGCTCATTATCGCAAGAAGAGGAAGAAGAGGTCATACGTCAGGTGGATCACTTGCTCAAGTGTTTTCCACAGTATACACCCCACGACATTAAAGTGTTGTTTGCACCGCTATTACGTGACTCGAACGGATGCATGAACTTTCATGAGATGCAGCAAGTCGTGTTCAAGGAGAGACTACGTCGAGTGCTTTGTATGAAGAAACGACTACATCCAGCACTTGCCAAACCTGTTCGCAATCAATTTTCACGCTCATTGACTCGAGCAACAGCAATGAAAGGTGCGGATCTTGTCAATGGCGCTCCTTCGAGCTTGTTCCTCAAAGATGTGGGTGCTACCGACGTCGAGAACGCAACATTAGTGTCTCGTCTATTAAGTACTCATCTCTTCCAGATCTGTCACATGGAAGATGGTCATTCGCCTGCACTGCGGCAAAACGTGCGACTTGTTCGCCATGAAGCTCCAGAGCTTTGCAACCGTGAGATTTGGAACCCAAACTGTCAAAAACGCATTTAACGAGGTCAAATATCACGTTTGTCTTCGCTCTCGTGGATTTTGACCAATAGGTTTCGTCATATTGCTGAAAAAGTCGTCCACATTCAAATGCCTTTTGCACAGATTGTGTTGGGACCTCCTGGCTCGGGTAAGACGACGTACTGCAATGGCATGCAACAGTTCTTGCAGGCGAATCGTCGAGATGTAGCGGTCGTTAATATGGACCCTGCAAACGAGCAGCTTCCGTATGTGGCAGACGTTGACGTGTCCGAGATGGTTTGTCTCGAAAACGTCATGGAGGAGCTGGACCTCGGTCCTAATGGCGGTAAGTGCGTTTGCGTCCTAGACATGGGAATAGTGAAGTAACATATACATACACTCTTTCTCTTGCAGGACTCGTGTATTGTATGGACTATATCAATATGAACTTTGACTGGCTGGAAGAGAAACTTGCGCCACTCAAGGACAAGTACGTGCTGTTCGACTTTCCAGGCCAAGTGGAGCTTTATACGCACGAGAATAGTGTACATGGCATTGTGCACAAATTACAAAAGCTTGGATACCGGGTTTGAAGCCTTTTGAGTACTGGTCTCTTGAGGTTAAAGAGGTATGTGCTGACTTGGTGCCATGTTGCGTTCCTTTAGCTCGCGGTGGTGCATCTCGTGGATGCCCATCACTGCACCGATAGCTCCAAATTCGTGTCTGTGGTCATGCTGAGCTTGTCGTCGATGGTGCGACTGGAATTGCCGCATATCAACGTGCTCTCGAAAGTTGATCTCATGCAACAGTACGGTAAACTCGGTACGTTGAAGACTTCGATGACCGGTGCTTGACTTGCCTAACTCGTTGTGCGTGTACATTGTCAAAGCGTTTAACTTGGACTTTTACACGGACGTGCTGGATCTGCGGTACCTGCTGGATCGTCTGGATGAGCCGGACGATGCTGACGATGACAAGCAGATCTCACTTGAACCACGCCATACAACAATACCCAATTCACGACTGGCGGAGCGATTCCGACGCATGAACGAAGCGCTGATCGATGTCATTGAAGATTTCAGTCTAGTGAGTTTCTTGCCCATGCAGATCCAAGATCCAGCAACATTGCAAAAGCTTGTTGCAGCTGTTGATAAGGCCAACGGATATGTGTTCACGGGCGTGGACTTCCAGACTGCTGTCGTCAAGGACTACGCCTTCGGAGACCAGAGCGCACCTGACGTTCAAGAGAAATACCTCAATCAATAGCGAGCAAGTCGATGACTCCCATTGCCAGCTTATCAAGCGATGCAAGCAGCTTGTTTTCGTATGCTTTGCTGTCAAATCTGACTGGAAGCGACGGACTTTTGGTCGAGTTGATGTTCTCTCTCATGCAAACGTTATCGCGAGTCAAGTCAAAGAAGGACGTACCTGAGTCAGGATGCCAGCGCTCCGTGATAACGATCAGGTACGACGAAGTCATAGTTGGAAAGATTACATAGCCAATTACACGGTTAAGCTGCTTCTTTGCGTGCCTCGCATGTATCTGTGGACCTATCATCAGTCTGCATATAACAACAACTCGTAGGTCAAGAGCATGCGTAGCCTTCGAGAAAGATGACTGCTTCTCGTTATCACTACTGCCTGCTTGAACTATCGCTGTGATGGATTGTCGAGTCAGCTGAATGTTACTGGACCAACCTTAGAAAAAAATGCCACCTTCCTCATCTCCTGCTGTCTCGTCAACGTTACTCAGATATTGTTCGTAGGTGGACGACGTAGAGTGTAGCGAGGGCATTCTCGTCGACGTCAACGAGCTCATGGACATTGAGTTGCGCACACTGCCCTGTCCGCTTCCCATGCTGCCCAAATTTCTACCAGCAATGCCACGACCTACCAAAGAAGTTGCAGTGCTCGACTGGGAGTTTGTTTCGGATGGAAGCACCTTGTCGCTCTCTGCTGAGCTTTCAAAAAGCGACGACTTCATGTTGTCAAAGCTCCCGTCGCTCATGTAGCCCAAATTACCAGCTGCCCGATCCGATCCTGCCTCATTCCGTGGAAATGATAGAAGTCCCCTACTAAACACGAGCAAAACGTCACGTCAGTCAAAGTATACGCAAGCACACACACACACAGAGAGAGAGAGAGAGATACCTGGTGGTAGCATTGCGATCAAAAAGCCGCAAGTCATTCATGGAAAAGTTGCGCTTGGCAGCCGTAGACACTTTGGTCATCGCGTGGACAATTTCCATAACTTGGTCCACATCGTCCACAAAATACTTGGCTGCACTAGGCTTTTTGCCTACAGTTACGGTGAACATGTTTGGCCGGCTGCGCACATCCTCAAGGTACTGAAACATGAACTCGTCCGACAGGTCATCGCCCACACACAAGATGAAATCGGCATACTGACCGCTCGTAGACTCAATCGTCGACATGACACGATCCACGATCACGCCCTTGTCCACACCCTCTGGACGCACTTCGAGATAATCGGTTCCTGTTACAACTTCCACCTGAAAGTGTTCCAGCACCTGCAAAAGCTGATCATGCAGCTCCTTCGCTTGCAGCTGACCGAATTCCGGGTCGGCATCACGGTACTGCCACAGCAACGCACTGCCCTTCAGCTCGATGTACGTGCCGTGCGTGCGTTGCGTATAAATATCCATGACGGCGTGCGTCACATCCTTCCACGAGTCATCAAAGTTGTCCTTCGTACATAGCCATACGCCTTCGTCCCCTTCACTCCCCATACTACTTCTACCTGACGACGGTGCCATACTGTTTGACGTACCAGTATTCATGCCTGTTCCCCACTTGTACAAGTAGCCATGCTCAGCGGCAAGTCCCAACCCACGCACTGACCCTAGCGTCTTTTCTAGATCCAAGCGTTCCTTGCCACTCAGCACAAATACCGTGTTGCGAGGGTCAGCACATAGCAGAGTCAAAGACGCAAGGAGGTCAGGCGATGCCTTTGGGGTCTCTGCTTTCGACACAAACGCATTCTGCTCATTGCCCGTGATATACTTTGAAAAATTGTGCGCACCAGCAGATTCCTCCAGTGTAAGCGTGTTGCCATAGTCGAAAAAGATTACACGGCGGAACGTCTCCCGGTAAGCCTTGGCCAAGACGTCCGTTTCCAGCATCTTGAATCCCGCGTTAAATTCCAGCATACGAAAGCCCAGTCCGAGGCCATAGCCAATGTACTCGCCCTCCGTGGTCTGTTTCTTGGTGCGTTTCAGGTCAACAAGAATCCGCTCGGCCCATTTCGTTCGTGAGTTCGTAATGATGTACTCGAGATCCTTTTTGTGCCGTGCAACCCGCTCCTTGTCCGACATGGTCATCGCCATTTCCATCGCCTGAACAATCTCCTCGCGCTTCCACGGGTTTATACCAATGCTGCCCGTAAGCACGCGGCTGCTTCCTGAAAACTCAGACACAATTACGACGCCAGGTGACTTGGCTAGCTCATGAGCGTAGATAAACTCGAAGGGGTAAAGATTGACGGCATCGCGTACTGACGTCGTGAGCAGCACATGGCCCACATGCCAAAGTGGTAGTCGGGATGCCATATCTGTGTTTTCCACCTCCGAGTATGCAAAGATCGGCTCCTTGTGCTGCAGGCCGAAACGATCGTTGATGCGCTTCGTATGTGCCAAAATCTCAGCACGAACACTGTCTCGTTCAGGAGTCGGATTCGAGCTATCCCAGATACCAATCTGCACGAATTGCACTTTGTCGACATACTGCGGGTGATGATTTAGGAAAAACTCAATGGCACCAAGCTTGAGTAAAATGCCCTTGAGCCTCTCCACACGGTCCACGCTTACAAACACCGTACGCTTGTTGCTCTCGTATTTCTCCGCAAGCACTGCTGTGTCTTGTTTGATCTGGTCGCTTGAGTTGATCCGGTCCATGAACGAGGGCTCGATACCGATATGACTTATCGTCAGCATGACCATGCGACCACTATACTCCACTCCGATATAACCGCCTGGTTGCGCGCTGTATTTGAGCCCCAGAATGCGACGACAGCTTGTCAGAAAGTGACGCGCATGTTCGTACAAGTGGAATCCAATGTGGTCCGCAGCTAGCACACCACGTAGCAGGTCTGCACGCATTGAAAGTGTCCGGAAGATCTCAGAACTCGGGAACGGCGTATGCAAAAAGAGACCCACATTGACACAAGGAAGTCGTCGTGTGAGAAAACTTGGTGCAACTAGTAGATGAAGTCCATGAACCCATACCAGGTCGCCCTCATTGTACACTTCAATGACCTTGTTCACGAAAATACGATTGACTGTCTTGTAGCTGGCCCAGGCGTTGCGTTGTTGACCGGGATTCCACCAGCGAGTAGGCAGTGCGCCATACACATCCACGATATTGTGGAACACAGGCCAGAGAGTGCCATAGCAGAAATTGTGAAATGTCGAGCTCAGCGGCTCAGCCAGGAAGACGGGGACACAATGAAAGTCTTCAAGCTGTTTGGCCAGTCGCTCTTCATCTTCCTTCGGAATCGCTTCTGTGCAGTGGACAGTTCCTACCCACGTTAGTCTCATCGAGCTAACACGATCCCAGTTGGCTTCGCGGTACGAGTCTTTCAGCAGTCCTGACGGGCAAATGAGATTGTCATCTTCCCACTCAATATGGTAATGACCTTCAGGAGTTCGGTGCACAAGAACCGGCAGTCGGTGGACAGCGATAATGACTCCATCCGTAGCTTCCATCGTCACATTTCCACCTGTTGTTCTCGGAGATGAAGGAGTTAGACCCGTTCTCGGTGTGTCTTCAGAAACTGAAAGTATCTGCGCGACAGGACTGACTACATCTTCTCCACCTCGCTGTCGTGCCGGTCCACGCTTCACCGTCGAACAAGGAGCCTGCTCGTTCTCCCCAGCCACAGCATCCGTCAACAGGCGACCATTTCCAGGTGGTCGTCGACTTTTACCACGGTACTGCATTGCACCACTTCCATCTTCACTCACACTCGCGCGTCGATCCACAAACGCCTGTCCTGAACTAAGTCGTGGGATCACAGACCAAAACGCACGTGATGACATTTCTTCGCCATCGCTGGCGTCATCGACGTGGTCGGTCGTCGCTCCAGCTGTGTCTGTTGCAATGGTAGTTGCCTCTGCTGTCTCGTCATCGCTGCATATCGACGAACGACGTCTTGGCCGTGCATCCAGCGTGTCCTTCGTCTGTACGTAGTCCACGCCAACTATGAGCTCTCTCGTGACAGGACCCGACTCGGCTGAGCCTTCATACCGCAGAAAGCGACTGCCTGAGCACACAGCGTAGCGATAGCGCACGACGGAGCCGGCAGGGGCTAATACAGGCTCCAAATTGTACCAGATCGGATACAGGTCGGGCGTTGTGACGAGCTGTAGGCCGGTCTCGACCCCCGTGCCGCCTATATTGGGCACCACGTCCACGGAGCCGCCGAGAGCGGGCAGGTCCCCCACGAGCCACAGCGTCTGGCCGTGGCCTAGTGCCGCACATACCTGGAAATCCACTCTCGTACCCGGCGGGGGCGCAGGCAGTCCCCAGCCTACGGCATGACGCAGCCGCTGTAACATCTTGGTGATTTCTTGTTAAAACCTGTAAAGGACAGTGTCAAAAGAGGGTGGGGGTTAGAAAACGATAATGGGATCAATGGAAGGAGCGCGTGCTGGACGACTGAATGTCAGTATGTTACTTGGAGAAGACACGTTCAACTGGCTAAATGGATCGACGGCTGCTTGGGCAGACGCTTCCCTCTCGCTCGCTTGCTTGCTCGCTCTTAGGCGCTCGCCTTCCGCGCACTCTTGGGGCGTCAAAGAACAAAACGGCGCTCGGAAATAATTGTGTGGTCACTCCAATAAAAGTGGCCTTAACCGATCAAATGGCGCTGTCTTTATGCTCGATACGCTTACAGTTCCAAGTCATCGTGTCACGAAAAGTTTACTCCTATGCGCTTCTCTCGCGACGGTAATGGAAGCGAATTCGACTCCTAGTAGCCTCTGAGCGTCACTGATCCAAGTCTGCACTGACAGAAAACACGCAGCGCTGACTACCTTAGTGACGACATGTTTATAGTAGCGTTTATATCGCGTTGAGCACACACGCACTGTGAACACGTGGTGCTGTCATTTTCCTCTTGCTGCAGGCACCTCCTTGCAGTCGATCATGCGTCTACCAGTGCACTCCCTCTTACACGTGAGCAGTATCTTGAGCTGATAATGCGCCTGCGCTATCATGACGTGTAGCCATTTCTCGCTTCGGTCCTGATTTCGAACAGCAGGCAACCAATCTGTCGCACTTTTCGTTGAAGTCTGCGACCGTCTTTGCGTCGTCACTTGTAATGCAAACAAAACGTCAGTAACTCATGTTATGGCTTTACATGCGACTGTCGTTAGACATCTGGTAGGCAGTCAAGCTAGCCAGATTCTCGGGGTTTGTGCCTATTCTACAGTCAGCACCTTGAGCATGTTGGTCGAGCCTGAGCGAGCTTCCACCATACCGTGCAGAGCAACGACATTGTCACCAGGCTTGACCCAGCCAAACTGCTTGCCAAGATCCGTGGCGCGATACAGGATCGAGTCTGTACCAATCATCGAGCCCATACAACGGGCTCTTACACCCTTGTAGAAGCCCTCGGCTTGGCGAGCACTGCCTGCCATGGCCGTGAGCACCAGAACTGGCATCGAAGGACGGAACTTGGACACCAAGCGCGCGGTATTGCCAGACTCCGTCAGCACCACGATCATCTTCGCGTTGATGTCGATGGCAGTCTTCACAGCTGATGACGCAATAGCCTCCTGCGTGGGCATTGGTCCGTACGTGTCCAACACAGCGTTGCGCAGCGATTGGTACACGTCGTCGTAGTGAATGGCACTCTCGGCTTGTACGCAGATCTTGGACATCATCGTCACAGCCTCCGTAGGGTATTCACCGTTAGCAGTCTCACCCGAAAGCATGACGGCATCTGTGCCGTCAAGCACAGCGTTCGCAACATCCGTACACTCGGCACGTGTCGGTCGGGGAGCCTTGATCATCGACTCCAGCATCTGCGTGGCAGTCACGACCGGCTTGCCGGCGATGTTAGCCTTGCGAATAATCATTTTCTGCGCCAAAAACACCTTCTCAGGTGGGATCTCCATGCCCAGATCGCCACGGGCCACCATAATGCCGTCCGTCTTGGCCAGGATCTCATCAAAGTTTTCGAGCCCTTCTTGACTCTCGATCTTGGCAATAATCTTGATACCGCGGCCACGAGGACCAAGCACCTCGCGTATGTTGTCGATGTCTTGGCCTGTGCGTACGAACGATGCGGCAATGTAGTCTACACCATGCATGAGGCCAAAGTTGACGAGATCGTCCTCGTCCTTCTCTGTCAGCGTCGGAAGCATCACCTTGCAGCCGGGCAGATTCATGTTCTTGCGCTCGCCCAGCGTTGCCGTATTGTT
>NQFO01004490.1:0-58659 GCA_003991265.1 Pseudoperonospora humuli | reverse complement strand
CTACAATATCTGGGTGGATACTTTCACAGCTACACCTTTTTTCTATCTACCGTTTGAAGGGTTCCATATCTAGCACCTCGCTCTTGAGATTGGATCATGTTGATGGTGCCATTCACGTCACGGTCCCAGCACTTGGCAGTGCACTTTGCGTGGCCAAAGCAGAGCAATCCGTAGCACTGCTTCTCTTCAAGCTGGATCTCAGCTCGGTTGCGTGGTAGCACAACGCCTTTGTGCTTTCTCCGCTTCGGTAGCTTCGTATCGATTGTGTAGCTTACGGTCGAAAGCGTCTGGTGACAATGCGAGTAGAGCTTGCTCGTTATGAACTCGTCCATGAACACAACCATCGCGCGCTTTTGCAATGCTCGTGGCAACCCTTTCACCGGACTGGGCGCGTGTCCTTTGATGCCATCACGCATACTCCAGTCCCCGTACAATACGCACGTCTTCATGTTCACCGTCGGAACAATGCGTTTCGCGATCGCATCGATCGCCACACGAGCTATAGGCTTCCGAAAGAATTTCCACTTGAGAAACGGCTGCTCCGCGCTGAATTTCAGTACGTTGCTCCAAAAGTACTGCAGTCGCTCCAGGTAGGGCGGTCTTTTTTCTTTTCTTCTATTTCATCATCATTCTCTTCTTCCTCATCGTCTTCTTCGGCCTGCTATCATAGCACTAACCTTAGTGTGAATGGAAGGACCTCTCTCACAGCAGCACACAGCATCCACATCCCAGGATCAAAGTCCGATGACGACGTCTGGCACTTATCCAGGAGGCACCACTAGACACTCGGAAGAGCTTTTGTCGGTTCACTTCACGCCCTCCGTCTATGAATAATATAGCAAAACTGGCGCACTGTCGTTGCTTGATTGGGAAAGAGGCAACTAGCGTACTGGTACTTCCTTTCCGCTATCATCTCCACGAACTCGCTCTTCTTGGCATCACTCCTTTGACGCATGGTCTCAACCTGAGAGATATCAAAAGCGTGACGCATTACTGTCCACTTGTTCTCCTGAAATGACTTCACTGACAGCGATACGCCTGAAAGATTCCAGTTGTAGCCCTTGATTTACTTCTGCGTTGAGTCTCGTGTTGAAAAAGAGGGTCATGGCAGATTGTGTTCAGGTGACACAGGACGCTGGAGTAGTCCTTGCCCTGCTTGAAAGCGTTCTCCAAGATGGTGCCAGCAGACTTCTGTCTCTACGGCATGCGCTCAATCTGTGTTTGGAGCTCCACCGCCGTCGTAGTTTGTCTTGAGCTGTGGATATTCTTGCGCTTGGTATGTATGCGTCTGGCGGTGTAAAAGGAAGCCATATATCTGCCCCTTTGGGCTCGCCATGAACAGGCTAAGAGCCATCCACCAATCACAGTCGGACCCGGGTGCTCAGACGGTAGATAGAAAATACATGGGGATGGAAAAACTACCCAGGTAAACCTGGATCTTGTAAGAGTGGATGACATTGAGCTTTGAGGCAGTACAGTGGGTGACGAAATAGAGAGACAGTATACAACGCCAAGCCTTCCACGTGGATCCCAAACATTTCGTGAAAAAGACCATGAGGCTGACAACGTTGCTAAGTGGTGGCTTAGCAGCGCTGCTGGCGACTGCGCAGCCCTCGCTGATATCTGCACGGGGTGTCCACGTGAACCTGACGGCCAGTTGGCCTAGCTCTTCGTTTTTTCCGCTAATGGAGACCAGGTATTATCGATTTGTCAAAGAAGACATTGTCTTGAGGATTTCCAACTGATATTTATGATATAGCGAATATCTAGCGGAGGAGAATCCACTTTACTTCTGGAAGTTTCTGGATGAGATGGGGACGCGCGTATCGTATACACGTCTTATGGACAACGATACGGACGCTTTGGGGAATCTCGCTGTGTTGGTGGCTGAGAGCATTGCCCCTGGCTCGAAAAATGTGAGTTTAAAACGTTTTATTTGCTGCTGTAATTATACTCGAATACTAAGATGTTGTATAATGCGGTGTTGTAGATCTTGGAGCTGATGCTGGCGACGCGTGCCTACTCGGTAAAGGTGGAAATGTTCCGTCAGCTTGCACTGGACTCAGGCGTGCGTCCGTGTGGAGCAGATGCAGACACGTGGGCCGTTTTCTATCAGGAGCGGCACTGTGTTGAGACCGTAGCCTGCTCGGTAGATGAAGTGGAGGCTGTTCTACATGGCAGAAAGCAACAGACCACCAACCAAACTTGTGTGGCCGCTGGTGTAAATGACGTAGAGCTGCAGGTGGATCACAAGTATCCGCACATTGCGTCGAGCTCCAAAACGTCAATTCGATCGGTGATTCTCTATGGTCTCGTGGGCACCGAGGAGTTTCATGCTTTCCACTCGAAACTTGTTATACAAGCTCAGAAGAACAAAATCCAGTACATGGTTCGTCACTATCCGCGTGACTCACCGTTGGATACTTTGTTGCAAGGATATGGTGTGGCGCTAGACATCAAAAATATGGAGTATACGACGATTGATGATTCGAGAAAGGCAGGAGAAGAAGATGTCGTTGGTCATGGTAATGAAGACGAAGCGGAAGAGGAAGAAGACGTTGATGATGAAGAGGTCGAGGGGTTTCTGTTTGAGCCTCTCATGGCTCGCCACAGAGCTATTGCTGATGAATTGAGACAGTTTTACGACATCCTGATCAAAAAGGCAGATGACGAGCAGGAACAAGAACTAAAGGCCTGGCATTTGAAAGACTTGGGGGCAAGTGCTACGCGTGCAATCGTGTCTGCTAAGAATCCACTAAGAATGCTTGAAACACTTTCGCAGGATTTCCCTCTGCAGGCAAAAAAGCTGGCATTTTCACGAAAATCAATTTCCGCTGAGCTGCGCAAAGAAATTTCTTTTATGCGAACGCAAGCCGCAAACAGAAGATTGAGCAACAAGTTCATTATGAATGGTATCGCGGTGGACCCAACGGAACGCTCTTTCAACGTGTTTGACTTCATGAAGACACTGCAAGAGGAGTGGTCTGTGGCTAAGCAACTTGGTCGTTTGCCCTTGAACCATACAGAACTAGAGGATATGCTGACGCATGTCCGGGTAACGAACGAAGAGCAACCTGTGATTCGTGTTCACATGCGGGGCCCCGTAAGTGGAACGACACCTCTTTATTTGAACGACATTGAGACCGACCCCATCTCTTTCGATTGGTCGCCTGTAGACATACTCAAACGCCCAGCCTGGAATCTCATATTTGTTCGCAAGAACATGTACGAATGCATTCTTGTTTTTGACCCACTAACAGGTGCAGGTCGTGCAGCGCTATCTCATATCGGATATATGCGTATGCGTGGTGCTCCTGTACAATGGGCCCTTCTCATTTCCTCAAAGGAGCTCATGGCAGCCAAGACTTCTGATGATCGCCAAGAGTTGTTGGAGAAATACAAGACGTTCAAGCAAACTGAAGAGGCAACTCCCTGGCATTTTGCCAAGCTGTTGATGTTGGCTCAGTCCAAGGACAAAGCTGAAGCAGGAGCTAGCAATCGAGCAAACAAGGACTCACAGAGTGAAGACGAAGCAAGTGGTGAGGTAGACGAAAGCACCAATCAAGTCTTCTCGACAAAATTCGCCTCAGCATTCCTGCAGCGAGTCGGTGAAAATGGAAATCCTGTCGTTCTTGTTGAAGACTTGATAGGAGCGTACAGCGATGCCGTTGTCAGTATTGCAACATTTGAAGAAAACGAGGAAGAAGCATTGGCATGTCTGAAGAGCGACCAGTTTGACGAGGAAGTGCTGGCCATGACAGAGTACATTCATATGAAGCACGTGCCGCTAAACTCATTCGTTTTTAATGGTGTGGTTCATAAGGATTTGGACACTCAGCGGTGGATGATGAACAGCTTCAGCCGTGACCAACCACTATATGTTAGCATGGCTCACCGAGGAATGCTGGACGATGACATGGATCTTGTTGAGGAACTTTTGACGGATCAAGATGCATACCCCACATACTTGTCAATTTTTGAAAACTTTGAAAGCAAGCATCTAGGGAACGTCGAAGTGGAATCACCAAAGCACCTTTTTGCTGATGATGTGGATGGTCGTCTTGAAGCTGCAGCACGGCCTGCAATCGCGTATTTACATGCGCCTGGCTCGCGAGCTTTGCCAAAAAAACAAACAGTGATCTTTCCAGTGAACCTCAGCGATTCGCGGGATGCTAGTCATGCATATCGGGTTGTAAAGGCTGTGCTTGAAGATTCCGAGCAGTCCTTGCGCGTCAGCGTTGTACCTCAACTGTCGAGTGATGACAAGAACAAGCACGGAAACACCGACGCGGGGGAGCTTGTGGCTGCCATTCTTGCTGCCGTGGGCAATTCCGATCATGAAGCCCATCTCAGATTCATTTTGGAAGCGCTGAATTGTGTTGTCAAGCACAAGACTGTCGATGCGATGAAAGACAAATTGATTGGAATTTGGGAAAAGACGAAGACGGAAGATGGTAGCAAGGATCCAATGTACAAGAAGGTTCTAGCCCTTTTAAACAGCAAGACGGGCGAATGGCTGACCGCAAAGCAGCGTAATGCGCGCATGCAGTTTACCACGCTATTGCACTCACGGTTCCCACCTGTATATGAAGAGGAAAGCGATGAGGAATATTCCAAGATTGCCCTTCCACACCTGTTCATAAACGGAAGACAAGTAAGCCTTCCCCCTCATTCATTGTCGGATGAAGATGTGGCAACGATCTTGAGCTTTGACCTCAAATACCGCACTCAGCATGTGGCGAAGGCACTCATTAAGCGCAATAAAACCCTGAAGATTAAGGATGCTGATAAATTGAGCTTCAGTGTCATGAAGACTACTGGCATCGTTGATAAGTACGTGAGAACTGGGCGAGAATCACGCCTGGAAGTGGACGAAAACTCGCTCAGCTCTATTCGACTACATGGTGATCCATCGCTTCAGGTCGCAGCCTACGTCGATCCGCTGTCCGAGGCTGCGCAGGTGATTAGCTCTATGCTCAGGATGCTCCACTCACAGCTGAATGCTACTATCGAGCTGGTGTTGATCCCTGCAGATGAGTATACGGAATTCCCGCTGCGACGCTTCTATCGATATCTCTTCGATAAGAGGCCATCGTTTGCTGCAACAAGTGTCGAGTTTCGCAAACTCCCAGTTCAACCAATCTTGACCATGAAAATTGACACCCCTGAGGCCTGGAACGTACAGACTCTTCATGCGGGTGATGACCTGGACAATTTAAGGGTAGATCCCGACAATCCGACGGAGGTGAAATCGACAACCATAGCAGTGTTTCGTTTAGAGAGCCTTTTGGTGTATGGCCAATGCCGTGATTCGACCTTCAACATGTATTCTCCGCCCAACGGCCTGCAGTTGGCTCTAGAGCGTGAAGTTGGTGCTCAGCTGCTACACCGTGACACTCTTGTTATGAAAAATCTGGGGTACTTTCAGCTGCAGGCAACTCCGGGTGTGTGGTCCTTGCGCCTCGCAAGGGGGAGAGCCGCTGACATCTTCAACATCGTTGACTCAAAGACCGACCTCCCGCTGGAGGCCTTCCCCGTCGTAGTCTACGACTTTGGCTCTCACATTTTTCAGCTGTATGTTCGTAAGAAAGATGGCATGGAACACGAAGAGCTACTGCAGTCGCTCGAGGATGCAGCGGCACTGGACAAGTCAAAGGACATTACTGATGCAAAATCGGCTGGCAAAGCTGACGGAGCACTCCAATCGTACTGGAGCTCAATGCTTAGCATGATGGGCAAGCGCGACAATGAGCCAGAAAAACAGACTCAAGCCACGATTGATGAAAAGCAAGCGGACTTAGCGAATGGTGATAGCGCCCACGTGCAGCGGAAGCAGCGGACGGGAGAAACAATTCATGTATTCTCGGTGGCATCCGGTTACTTGTATGAACGTTTTGTCAAGATCATGATGTTGAGCGTTCTCAAGCGCACGAACAATCCGGTGACATTTTGGCTACTCGAAAACTTTTTGTCGCCCGACTTCAAAGCGTCTATTCCCGTGCTGCGGGAACAGTTCGGCATGGACATTCGTCTTGTTACGTACAAGTGGCCTAACTGGTTGCGTCAGCAGACCGAGAAGCAGCGCATTATTTGGGGCTACAAGATCCTCTTTCTGGACGTATTGTTTCCGCTGGGTGTACAAAAGATCATATATGTGGACGCTGATCAGGTCGTGCGCGCTGACCTGAAGGAACTCTTGGAACTTGACATGGAAGGAAAACCATATGGCTACACGCCGTTCTGCGATTCTCGCAACGTTGGCTTCCAGTTCTGGCGTCAAGGCTACTGGAAGGACCACCTACGCGGAAAGCCATACCACATTAGTGCTCTGTACGTAGTTGACCTGGCGGTTTTCCGTCAGATGGCTGCAGGTGACATGTTACGGGCGACGTACAGTCAATTGAGTGCTGATCCAAACTCACTGGCAAACCTGGACCAGGACCTCCCGAACTACGTGCAGCATCAAATTCCTATCTTCTCATTGCCTCAGGAGTGGCTCTGGTGTGAATCGTGGTGCAGTGATGAGACCAAGGCTACAGCTAAGACGATTGACCTGTGCAACAACCCGAAGCACAAGGAGCCAAAGCTGGATATGGCCAAGCGTATCATTGCTGGCAAACACTTCAGCGAGTCCTGGATTGAGCTTGACCAAGAGATTAAGGACGCTGAGATGCAATACACAAGTCAGCCTGCTGTGTAGATCCGGGCCTGAGAACAATTTCCATGATTCAACAACACCATTCGCTTCGATAGAAAGAGGGACTCGTACCCAGCTATAAGAATTTGAGTTGGTTTGCAATCAGAGTAGGGATCATTCCACTTCCTCTTGTTGTTTTAACAGGACATGACGTAGCAGCAGACGTGACCGTTCATGTGGCGTCGTAAAGTGCGTACAGCTTAGCACGCGGATACACTCGCTCAGCGTTGTAAACTCAATCTGCACAGTATCAAAGCGACATTGAAAGTGCTGAGTCTCAGCAGCCTGTCCCCGTCCTTGGTGCACGCTACGAATATCCAGGACAAGCATCTGCTCAATCGCGGTCTTCAGATCCACTACGCTAGAGTAGAAAGACGACAGCTTGGCATCCACGAGTTCTGTCAGCGATGCTGTAGCTTCCGGCGTGAACTCGACCGGCCTTACAGCCACATCCGTCTCAGCAGCCACCCAGTCAGGTACAATATACCCTGGTACATAATCTGCAGGTACGTATGGCTTAACGTCTAATACCGGCGTTCCATTCACGAGATCGTGGCCACTAATTTCAATGCATCGATCATGAACAGCTTCGATTTTGACGACCGAAAGACCGACGGAGTTCGGGCGATGTGGCGTGCGTGTTGAAAAGAGACCAACTTTCTTTCCTCCAAGTCGTGGGGGCGCAATTTTGGCTGGGAATGTTGACTTGAGGGATCCTTTAGTAAGATTGGTGTTTTCATGAAAGACAAAGAGTACCCACAAGTGGCTGAATTGCTCCAGACACTCAAGAGATGCTGGCGGGATGCTCGTTTTGAACGTAATGTGTGCTCTCGAGTTCTTAACAAGACCTCCTTGCCTTGGAGTACCACGTCGATCGGCAAAACATGACTGCACATGAGCAACAGCTGCAAAGCTGTAGCCTATCGCCTCATACTTTTGCTGAAGAGCTTCACGTGCCTCCCGCTCGGCGTTGGTCCTGCCAGTGCGTTCCTGTGCCCGTAGCTGCTTCTGCCGCTCGATTTCTTGCTCCAATTCCTTCACCAATGGATCATTTCTATGCACACGTCGTTTCCGTTCTCTAGTAAGCAAGTAATGATCCAACCAAGCGCCCAAAGTCGCGCACAGAGCACCCGACACCATGAGGGACGCCGCCGTCAGGCGTGTCAAAGTCATTTTGCTGTAATAAACTCTACTACTTAATCTGTTTTATTATGCACTTGAGTAGGTTTGAAGCTATTAACTCTTTTGACAAATCAAAAGTAGACATTTTTGGCTCTGGTCCTTCCAATCGGTCCATGGCTGCGTCCACGTGCGGTCATTGTACCTTGCGACGCACTCCGTAGCATTCTTTCTCGCAGAGCTGTACATGAGATTCCAGCGCCACACCCTCACCCATTCTCTTCTACACCAGCCTTGTGGTGTCAACATATTGAACCCACTGCGAGCAGGAGGAACTTGCTCGTGCTGAATTTGTCCGTGGAAACCACCATCGCACACTTCTGCAATGCCTGCTTTCGTTCCTTTCACCACATAAGCCGCATGTCCTTTGTTCTCTTCGCGTCAGCTCCAGCTTTCGTGCGCCACTCATCTTTTCGGACTCACTGTCACAGCAATGCGCTTCGCCATCGCATCGACCATCACGCGAGTCATGCGCTTCTGTCAGAGCTTTCGTTTCAGAAACGACCGGTCTGCGCTATACTGCAGCACCAACTTCATATTACTCCAGATGAACTGCAGTCACTCCAGATACCTCGTACCGAGTGTCAATCTGCTCGCGTCATGTGCGTCCTGAGAACCTCTTGCTGCATATGGAGGCGTGTCTACTAAAGAAGAAGCAGCCAAAGCAAGACGCTGCTTTGTTCCGTGTTCGCATTCACGAAGCCCAAGTCCTTTACCGGCAGCAGAACTAGTGGTGGTCAAAGCGGTGCAAATCGTCTGTGGTGACTAGGACTCATCCTTGCGAGTGGATCATAAGCAGCTCGCCGTCTTGAATAACGGCATCATTGCCATAATCCTCTCGTACTCTGACTGCTGTTTCTTCTGACCTTCACGAACTCAATTGGAACCAGCCTATGACGGTATTCGTGTGTAGTCACTTGCACGATATCAGGGTCGTTGCGACCTTGAGTCTGCGTATACAGTGCAGTTGGGTCCTCTTTTTCTTCTTCATTCCACGGCTTTGGACGTCAGGTTTCAAGCCGAAAGGCATCAAAGGCGTGGCGCATTACCGTTCACCGATTCTCCTGGAATGACTTCGTCGATAGCTGTACGCTCGAGAGATTTCAGCTGTAGCCCTCTTCTCACTCCTAGATGCGTATGTAAAAACCAGGTAGCGTAGACCCGTTATTCTTGAGGTGCGCTTTCATGTACGTCGTGTTGTGGGTACAGAAAAAAGCAAGAGCGCTCAGACTCTCTTCTCGTTCGGCAGCTCTGAAACTATCCTCTTCCTCGACTGCTTCCAAAACGATCGAGCGTCAAATGCCATATTATTGCCCTGCATATGATCTGCTCATGGGACCCACTGTTCGCTCCACTTGGTGCCGTCACACACGAAAGCGTGCAGCGCTTCCGTCATATCCGTCTCGTCGGTACTGGATCACGCATGCACGATTGGTCTCCCGATAGCTTTGTTTCTTTCTTTTGCGGGTAAGATCGCTCGCTATCCAGCTCTCTTTTAAACGTACTCTCGAAGACGTCTAAACGAAGTGCTCGCGAATTATCACGCCAGCGCTGGTCACCATTTGCTCACAAAGTTTTTCCTTCAGGTAGAAGTGTGTAAAGGTCAACGAATATTTCTTCCCATTAGCGCTGCGTCAAACTAATCTTGTAGAAGAGGGTCACGACAGTTTGTGTTGAGCTGTCACGCAACGCTAGCCTTTCTTAAGCGTATTCATCCCAGAAGATTGCTTTTTACGGCCTGGTTTGATGCTTTTTCATTAATCAATTTTGGCGTCACCTCCGCCGATTGCTTCCCTTGCTTGTGCTCGGGTTTGTCTGCGTGCTTGAGAATTTCATTTCCGTCAGCTCGGGCTTTCAATGTTCATGTGGTCCGTTTTTGCAACGGTATTAGACAGTGAAGGAATGTCAACGTCGTGGACACTCGTGCGCTTGCATTCAATAGCGAGTACATATCCATTATGCCAGAAACTGGTCAAACCCTTTTTTTATCAATATTTGCCACGCGTTGCAGAAGCGCGCAATGGCGGTCTTCATGGACGAGTTCAGGACGAGCACGCTCTATTTAACGTGATATCATTCGTTCAATGCCTTTGACACGCTAAAGACAAGAACGCGCCAGGGCGCAATTGATAGTTGAGGCACAGTTCGAAGAGAAAGAATGTTACCGAAAGCTTTGCAGCGAGCACGCGACCATCAATATGCCGAAGCTGCTCAAGAGCGAGATATTGGGCTCGGGACGCACCGAGGCTCTCAAAAGGGCAAAATTTCGTCCGAAATCGTAGAGACGAAAGTGTAGCTAACCTGGATACGGAGATTGCTCAGTTCTTAGGAGGCGAGGCGATATTCGGTGCTGCGTGACTGCAGATCACATTATTTTTTCCCGAAGAAACTTCCGTGGCGTTATATTTTGTGTCTCTATGGACTCGACGCTTCTCCTCGAAATTTTGATGTTTTTTCGTTTGATGAACCAAAAATTACCTACAACATGACGGCCAATCAGAATGTCATTGTCAGAAAAGCATGGAATTGCGACGCTGGAACTCCGTGGCCGCTGCGCTGTTGCTGCTGCAGTCGCCGCGGGCGTCCGCCACCGATCGCTTCGTTCTCTCGCGCACAGAAATGCCAACGGCCATATCTTTGGGACAGACGATGGTACCGCTGGAGCTCTCGTCCGCCGCGCTGACAGACCTTTTGACGACGTCGAAGGACCTCTCGCCCGTCCCGTTGGACACATATGTGGTTGGTGCCGAGTGGACGCTTGGTACCTGGAGTGCGCCGCTGTCAAAAATGATGGCACAGTCCAGTGCCAGTGACCGCGAGGTGGTGATAGATGTGCAGCTTAGTGACGCCATGGACGTGGTCGTCTCGCAGCTGCTGGTCCTAGCAGACAACACACCGCTTAACGGCGTGGACGTGTCGCTGGTCTTTGGAAATGAGGCACTTGCGGGGCTCACAGAACTAGTGCAGATTCATGTGAGCGGCATGAAGACGACGTTTGAGGACGCATGGCTACCCAGAGTGATGGATCTGGATCAATTGTAAGGAGAAGATGACGAAAAAGTGTCAAATGGTCCCTTACTGGAGCTGTGCAATTGCTGTGTGATGTTAATTGTAGGATTTTTGATGAAGTTACGGTAGAAAAGCTCGAGTTCGAGACGTCGGTGACGATCCAGCAGGTTGCAATCCGTCGTAGCAATTTAGCATTTCCTACGGCGGTGTTGGCGTTGGATACGGCAGTCACAGTGTTGTATGTTTACGATACTGAACTTGGTATGAGCAAAAGGTTTGTTGCTAAGTGTTTGTTTTTTGCTATTGCAGGATTTTGGAGCACAACATCTTTGCGGGACCAATCGAGTTGACGAAAAAAGAGTTCGCTCAGCTTTCAAACATCTCGGACTTCAGAGCAACTGCAAATATTGTTGATGCGTCAGACGGTGGAAAAAAGTCGTGTATAGACAGAAAAGTGATCAAGGGATTAACAATTTGCATCGTCAAAGACGAGCAAAGTAATGCCACATCTTCTGACACCGAGAGCAATGGCAATACCAGTAGCAGCAATGCACAGGCAAACGGGTTTCTCGAAACGCAGTCGACCACCACCTTCAGCACTCGTAACACGAGTTCAACTACCGCTATTGTGCTGGTGAGCGTATGCGCAGTGGTTATCGTAATGGCTCTTTCTTTCTTTCGTCGTTTCAAGAAGAAGGCAAGTAAATTTGTAGACGAGCGCCGATCGTATTCCAATCGTGAGGACGACTTGCATGTCCGAGAGAGTGAGACGGGATCAGAGCTTGCGGTGACGGGTGTCGCGAAAATTTTGGCAGACATGGATCTCGGCAAGGACGAGGTGGTACTTAGCAAAAAACTGGGAGTTCAAAATCTGTGGCTTGGCGAGTACAAGGACACGAAAGTTGTTGCACTAAAGTTTGTTCCACGAGAGCTGGATATGTCAATCAAGGACCTAAACGCGGTTCGAATGTCGTATGTCCCGCTTCGACATGACAATGTCGTGTGCTTCTTGGGGTCTAGCTGGACAGATCGCGAGGAGGCTCTTATCGTGGTGGAGCATATGCCGAAGGGAAGCTTGAGGTCCGTATTGGCAGACGAAAAGATCAACCTCGCATGGTCTCAGCGGCTTCAGATGAGCAAAAATATTTGCAGCGGATTAGACTTCGTGCGCTCCATTGAAGGAGTCAACTTGTCTCGAAATCTAACAGCTAAAAGCGTGCTTCTTGACGCACAGTTTATTTGCAAGATGGATATCTTCGATTACACCTCGAGCCTGCGAACAGATTTGGCTCCGGTTCGGTCATTTGGTAACGGAGACATAGCGTCACGGGCACCTGAGCTGCTTAAGGGTGACAAGATCACTGCCGCTGCTGAGGTTTATGCGCTTGGTGTTATTTTCTGCGAGATTTCGTCACGAAGCAAGGTGTTTGAACGTATAACCAAGGAACGTGGGGCCACTATGGCTGATATTTTTATTGCGACCGAGGTGGTTGCCCAACGATTAAGTCCATCGCCTGCAAAAGACGCCCCTGCTAGCTTCCAAGAATTGACTCTGCAATGTCTTTGCTACGAGCCGTCCAAACGGCCGAAGTTGAGTGAGATCTTAGGTATGATTTCGAAGTAAATTAGTAAAAGGACGTGCTATCCTTCCGTAACTACACATTGATGTTCATACGGCCACGGAATACGATGAACGCGGTCCGCTAGCTGTTGATAAGGTAGCGTGCGTTGCACCGTTGTCATCGCAGCACGGCCACTGCTGCTAGGTAGCACCCAGATTTCACTGTCAGCGCGTAGTTCGTGTGGCCACCCTGGAGGAAATTTGCTTTGCCTGCCGTAACTCTCAATTTTGGATAGAGGTGGGGAGAACAACCAGCTGAATTGCCTCTTGCCGGAAAATGCGATGAGCATGGGAGCGTGAGCTAGCTGACACTTCGTCTGTGCACCATCATCTTCGTGCTGCGCAACGGTCTCTATTGCATTATTGTGACCACAGAGGCACACTCGAGCAGTATGACGGCGAAGACGCTGAAAGAAACTATCCCGCCAGGCTTCCACTACATGTAGCAGCAACACAGACGAGTTGATGCACCTTGAGCATCATTCTCGTAAATTTGAATGAGATTTTCCGTACTTGTTGCCTTGCCATATTTTGAAGCATCATTTCCTGGCTGCCATTGACGCGGGAAACGTTAGTTCACTACACATGCTGCACAGGTTGTGCCTTACCTCCAAGCCGATTGATGTGAACCCAATGCCATAAGTGTGCGGCAAGATGTTTTGCTCTGCAATTTTTGCGTCAAAAGGCAAGATGCCTTTCCATGAATGAGGTGAAAGCGTCCCCGTTAGCAACATCCACATGCGATTTGTCGGGTTGCTACAACCATCGACGACAGCTTTAAGTATTCAAACGCATCTTCTGAATCATTCTACGACAGCCATTGTTACCTGTACGAAAACCCGGTCTTCCACGCATGATCGGATGGATTGTGGCCAACAATAAGCAGACGAAGGCGTTTCTCGGGAAAATGCTCACAAGGCTGTGCGTGCTCAAAACAATCATCGCAGATGGCGTGCCAACGCTCCTGCCATTTTCCAATTGCTAGAGAATCTTTCTCGCGTCTCGGTTCGCTCTTGCTCCGCTTTGCAGAAACCTTAGCGATAGTCTTCATACATTCAGTGTCCTCGGTATTGCTCTGGACATCTGAGCAATTGTCTGGTGCCTCGTCATCGCGTGCGCGCTTGACGTCGAACCGGAATCGGTCGAAGATTCCTGCCATTAAAGATTTGACAGGCTTTTACGTCTAACAACTGTAACATTTGGATCGTATAACCCACTTTTACTGTCTCTCAGTTTTGTTTTATCACGATAACATTCACCTTTTCAGCAGCTGAAATTGCTTACTAAAGTGAGATATTGCTAAGTCGAGTACTTCGGTTGGTCGGTTGTCATCAATCTGCCCTGTGAACTGAGTCAGTCTCTTAGGACCACCGTATCGATCGTAAAGCACTTTCGTGTGTTCTGGCATGAAGAAATCTTTCTTCAAAGCGCTTATAAAGAGGCATGGATGTGTGAAGCGTGGCACCACGTCCAGCAAGCGGACGTCACGAAAGTTGAATCCCCCTGCGTTTCCAATTGAGTTCGATAGAATCCTTTGCACTGCTGTGATCATTGCAGATGGAAAGAACAAGCTACGTCGCTCAGCACTTTTGGTAATCATCTGTAGCATGTCCCAAATGACTTGCTCCATGTCGCCGTAAGCACAATCTGCTGTCAGCGCAAATATGAATTCATCATTTCCAGATTTCGTGAAGGAGCGTTTGAATCCTTGTAAACGTGCATTGCCATCATTTTTCTTGCAACTTTGTACAATAAGGTGATAGCACGTTGTGGGCCTAAGCCCTTTTACAGGAATGTTGTCAATAGCTAGCAATACAAAGTCACCATGCGCAGCACTGTACTTGCTGAGCCGAAAGTTCAGTCCTGAGAGTGGAGGAATGCACAAAATATGACCCATCTCTTTGTCCTCCACAATATCGAGCTTGCTTGCACTTTTTCTCGAGACCGTCATAGTTGTATAATGATACGGCATGCGCTCTTTTACATGCAGTAACGCCGCCACGGACCCGATGTCGCGGCCCCAGACACCCACGGCAGCTGCGCGAGAAGTTGCATACAAATAGTCCACTGCCGTCTGCACGTCATCATGTTCGAAGTATCCAAACGATACACGATCACCACCGGAAAGCCCTGAGCCTGACAAGTCCATTGCAAATAGCGAGAACCCCTCTGCCAGCACTTTGCGGTGCAAGTAGACACACTCTTTTCGCGAGCCAGACATGCCGTGTAGGTAAATGATACACGGGTCCGCATCTACAGCTTGATTTGCGTGCCTACTGCTCCAGCTCGAATCGCTGCTGCTGTCTGTGTTTGCATTTTCGTCAACCAATTCCCCCACAGGGCATCCAACCGGGCATCCAACCGACCTCTTCTCCTCGCTAAATGATGAAGAGACCGCCAAGTCTGCAATCGGATCTGCATCTCTCACCTCTTTTCGACGCCAAAAACTGCAAGCTAACCAGTCTCCTCGAGTATTCTGCAGATGAAAATCTTCCCGCACGAACTCTTGGCACTCGTTGTTGATAGTTTCAAGTTTAAACTGCCGATCTCCCAGCTCACAAACGGAATACTGGGAGCGAACAGGGCTTGCAATAGACTGCACCATTTCCTCGTACGTCTCAGTGAAGAGATTCCACCAGCTCTTGAGGCTGTTGGCGTGTAGCTCGCGCTTGGCCATCTACCACGCAAGTGCAACTGTAGTTAGAGACAGCAAATTCTGCTAGTAAATGAGGAAACATCGGGCCATTGTATGGCTCACCTCTGTCTCCATCTCTCCGTCTTGGAAGATCTCCATCGCTGTTGAGTTTAGTCTTGGGCTAGCGGCGCTTCACTTATTGATGATGTGAGCTACATCGAAGAAAAAATCGATTTGAAGAAACAAGTGCATTTACCTAATTGGCTTGCGATACGCGACAGGTTCAGACTTTCGTATACTTGTCATCTTATGCGTAAGTATACGGTAGTAAAAAAAGGAGCTGACTCATCGCTCTTTCCGTACAGATACTGCAGCTACGATAATCTTGCCGGTAAACTTGCAAGTATCGCATTAAAAATGCCAAGAAACGGGCTCATTTATTTCTAAGCTCACACCGTTTCTTAGCATTTGATTATACGAATAAAAGATGCTTAAACCGTCAGTTTGATTATAAAAATGGTCATTAGGTCATTCTTAATGATGTCGTCTGAGTGTCCAATCTGCTCGCGTCATGTGCGTCCTGAGAACCTCTCGCTGCATGTGGAAGCGTGTCTACTGAAGAAGGAGCAGCCTAAGACGCTGCTTTGTCCCGCGTCCTCATTCAAGAAGCCCAAACCTTGTACTGCACTCAGTCACAGTCTGCCAACTCCGAGACTTGATTCCCCACCTTCAGCCTCAAAGAAACGCAAATCCTCGACACCTGATGATGTTGCTGCTGTACCACTGGCAGAGCGGATGAGACCTACAGACCTGAACGACCTGGTGGGTCAGGAGGAGATCCTAGGTGCTGGAAGTCTATTGGCCACCCTCATTCAAGCGGATCAAGTGCCCAATATGATTCTATGGGGGTAGGATGAGGTATTGCTTTGCGAAAGTCTGTCAGGTCGAATCATGACATTTATGGAGTGTTTTGATGGAGTAGACCGCCAGGATGTGGAAAAACGACGCTGGCAAGTGTGATCTCAAAGAAGACAGGGTGCAAGTTTATCAACATGTCTGGAGCCACTTCAAAAGCGGGAGACATGAAGGACGCAGTAGATAGAGCAAAGGGGGAACGTAAGATTTTCCGTCGACGGACTATCGTATTTGTTGACGAAATCCATCGCTTTAACAAGAGTCAGCAGGTTCGTCGATTGACCGAGCTGCAAGGGTTTGTACTGACGGTTGGTTGACTGTGACAGGATTTTTTCTTACCTCCTGTGGAAGACGGCACAATTACGCTAATTGGTGCTACGACTGAAAATCCTTCGTTCGAGGTCAACAATGCACTGCTGAGTCGATGCCGTGTATATACACTCAAGAAGCACTCACCTGAGTCGATTGAAGCTATTCTTCGACGCGCCATACGTAATCATGCTGTTGGGGCTATACAATCATTGACACAAAAGCAGAAAGCTACTGGCGACGCTGTCAGTGAACAAAACGACGCAAAAGCAGTCTCCATCGAAGCTGAGGACGAAGCTATTGAGTATCTGGCAAGGCAATGTGCAGGCGATGCTCGAATTGCGCTGAATTGTTTGGAGATGGCTCTTCAAACTGCCCCAATGGATACCAAGAACTTTGTACTGCGTATAACTGCCACCCACGTCCAGCATTGCTTTGCACATCGACAGCCGCTTTTCTACGATCGAAACGCCGATATGCACTACGATTGTATGAGTGCATTTCACAAGTCCGTGCGTGGTAGTGATGAAAATGCTACGCTCTACTGGTTGGCGCGCATGCTTGAAGGCGGTGAGAACCCATTATACGTTGCCCGGCGACTCATTCGAATCGCAAGTGAAGATATCGGCCTAGCAGCTCCTGAATTGCTCCCTATGGCAGTATCAGCGTATCAGGCTGCTCACTTTGTTGGGATGCCTGAGTGTGATGTTGTGCTTGCTCATGTTGCGACGACGCTGGCTCGCGCGCCAAAGTCTATTGAGGTTTATGCTGCATACAAACGGGCGAAACAAACAATCAAGGAGTGGGATAAAGGCGCAATGCCAGACGTTCCGCTACATCTACGCAATGCTCCAACAAAGCTAATGAAGCAGTTGGGCTACGGCAAGCAGTACAAGTACAACCCGCATTATACTGCCGACGAGCTCAAAGATCAGACGTATCTACCGGATGAGTTGACGGGCACGAACTTTTTTGAACAAGACGACTCAAATCGGAAAAGGCACATGTCGAGTGAAAATTCAGCTAAGTACCCAAGCCAGATCAAAGAGGTCCAAGACTAATGGGAAATATCACAATAGTATTCAACTCTTGATACCAAATCATATTTACATGTTTCTCTTGATCACCACGTGCATACCAGCTCTATCCAGAGATGTCCATGCTACTCGATATAAAGCCTCTTCCAAGAACATCTTCAAGAGCTACTAGGCACTGATTGAACCACAACACGATACTAGTTGCAGCATTGAAACGTGCATAAGCTGCTAGAGGCTGGCATTGTACCGTAGTATTTCCCATAGCGCGCAAAACCGCTCTCTGGTAGCAACGCTTTACTTCTGCATGCTTTACTTGACCTGTAGAAAGCCCCGTACTTCAGTCACGAAAGCGTATAGATTCTTTTTGAACTGCATACGCATCTTGCGCGTCATCGCCGTGCCCGTTGCAATATCTCCAGGTGACAAGAAACTAATGAGTTCTGCAAACGCCGAGGTCAATCGTTGCTGACTGGCGACGTCAAGTCGTTCCTGTTCGTGGATAATCTCTTTGGCTAGCGCTGAGTAGCGTGCTTGCTCGATCAAAATGAGCGGATATAGCGTACCAGCACATGCATCAAGGATGACGGGATTAAAGTCTTCGAAAAGTGCCAAGCGAAAGATAATGCGCAGGAACGCCATAAACATCTCGGGGTGCTGTTGGCGATGTGCGTCAAGTCCCGGCTTCCGGTCTTGCTGCGCTTTCCAGTGGTAACTGGCCAACTCACCAAGCGCCTGAAAACTGTTGCGCACGACGTCCATTGATACGTGACGCATGCCAATCAACAGTGAGTGCAACAGCATCTGAAATAGTTCATTGGACAATGAAACAAGCTTCTCCGCGTATACTTCCACCATATACGACACCAATGTAAAATACTGCTTGCACAAACTCGGGTAGGCCAACAACTGCTCCGTCATAAGTGGAATCACTTGGCTCAAACCGGAAAAGACTACATCAGCTACAACACTTGAAGCACGGCTGGCATCGACTTGGTCTTGTTCGGAAGTCGCGTCGTCCGAAAAGTCAATAAAGTCTTTTGATACCAAGTGCGACAGCAGTGTAAGCAATGTCAACAAGTCATCGTAGCTTTCCTCTTCAGCATCACCCAGCATACTCTTCTTACCCAAGTTATGTCGGCAGTATGTACGGATAAGCTCATCGCTAGCTGTGTACACTTGCAGCGCATCTCGAGGGGAAAGGTAACACAGTTGTGCCTCCACCATCAGACAGAAGAAATTCAGGATGAGATTTGTAATATGTGAGTCACCCTGGAAGATCTGGAAGATCTTTACAATGACAGGCAGAGCAGGTAGACAGAATCCTGAGATACAGGCATGAGTGTTTGATTCAGCTGAGCGTGCAATGCCTGAATACATCTCGATCAGCAGCTTGAGCTCTTCCTGCACGCGCACATCATTTGTCGCTTGCTTGGACTCAAAGGATGGTAGAGCAATCAGCTGTCGCAGCCGCTGTTCAACAGGCTGGCTTACAGCCTGAAAATGAGCTGCGCGCATATTCGGATCAACGGATGCCATTCCCGCTCGACATAACGCCTCTGTTAGCCGACCACGAAGTTCAGCCGGAATCCTGGCAACTGCGGCATTCAGTGTTGTTTCCTTTCCGCCTGCTGACGCAGCAAAATGGGAGCCAGCAGATGCATTAGCTTGTACAAGGGACTGCCACATCTGCGAGCTTAAAACGGGCTCAATGGCTCGTGTACTGGAGAGAACAAGCAAGAACTCAATCAAATTTTCCATGACTATGGGCTGTGTGGGCCAGTGAAGTAGGTATATCGTAGCCTTCTGAACCAGGAAATTCAGCAGCTCATCTGCACGCCCCTTGCTCTGGAAGCCAAAAAATTGCACAACCACCGGCGCCACTTCACTCGAGTCAACTAGAACATCCGGTGCAAGATACGTAGCACATAACCGTGTAATTGTCTTTATGAGCCCTTCAGACACAAGCGGACTGACACAATCACTCGTTGGATTCTCAGCAAGACGTGACACCTCGAATTGAAGCACATGGCTCATAACTAGCATGATCAGATTAATCACAGGGGAATCCTCGGCCGTGGTAACGCCATGAAGAGTGGCACGAATCCGGTCCGGTATGCCTGGCCGTTCTCCCTCGTAGTCGTCTGCAAGGAAAAGGCCCGCAAAAAGAACAGCAAAGTGCAGCTTCTCGAAAAGCTGTGAGAGCACTGGACTCATTCCACCACCCTGTGGCTTCCCTAATTCCTGCTGTAAGCTAGTCATCAACGACTGGACAAGCGACACTAGCAAGGAAGCTGACGCAGGAGAATTTACTCTGGCAAGCGCTGCGGCCAAATCAAATTGCTCTTGTGCACTACCGGCGCCATTGTCTTCCACGTCTTCATCTTCATCCTGTTCCGCTAGAACATCCATCGCACACAGCTCTAGTTGGACCTGAATGTAGAGCTTTACAACAGGAATCGAAACATTTCTAAGAAGTGCTAAAGCTTGTTCCGCCTCCGGTTTGGGGGATCCTGATACGCCCACTTCTAATAACTGCGGGTCGTTTACGAGCGCTACCCACGCATCTAAGAGAATATCAACACCCTCTAGCTCCCACAGCTCATCGATAGCTTCACTTGCATTTTCGAGCAAGTGACGTTGAATGCGCTCCAATGCCGAATGTAAAAGTTTGCTGGTCAGTGAAGCCAATTCCTCGATATACGAAGAAAAAAGTTGTCCAGAGTTTGTTTGCAAAAGAGCCTTCAGACCAATGTTGTTCACGAGTCGAAAGAGAAGATGACAGCAATCGATCAGCTCACGAGTGGCCAGCTCATAACCAGTGATGTCCTTCTGCGCTAATAGGTCCAAGAATGGGTTGTGCACAACTGTGACAACGCCGTGGAAAATTTCGCTCAAGAACTGAACTTGTTCCGTCTTGCACTCGAAGATAGGACCTTGCAAAGACGCCAGCTGAATCAGAAATTGACGAGCCAAATGGAGTAAGGTCTCGTTCTTGGCTGCAACGTTACGAAAGAACGCATATGTGTTAAAAGCTGAGTGAATTAGACTCGGTCGCACAAGGATAGGTCTCCAGGAAGCCTGGGGCATCAACACCGGTCGATTCTCCATATCATCCTCGTTTGCCGAGACACTCAAACTCCATGTCAAATTTCCCCCACGTGAGTCTTCAAATTGCCAGTTCAGCAACTCTACGCAAAGCCGAAACGCTGCATCCAGTAGCTCTAGCTGTTCAGGGGGTACGTCTCCGGCACTTGCATCTCCACAGACCACCGATGTGCTACGAATCGAATCTTCCAGCAACGACACAGCAAGTGCCACAATATCTTTCAGTCTTCCGCTCTTTTCCAATGCACGTCGCGACTTGGTGTGAAACTCCACCGGCTGCATCATGTTGCTCGCTCTCGACGCCGACGAAAATTCCGTCACGAATGCCAGCAGCCATTTAGCTGCCAATAGACGGTGAGCAATCGCATTGCCAGGCTGCAGCATACAGCCCATTTGCTGCAGAATTGCTGCACGCTCTGTCTCCAGTCGGTCCAGCCAGCCTCGTTTGACCAGCAGCACCGCCGTCTGCAGCGCTGCAGCCGCCACAAATCTCGGTAGTGTCTTGCCTTGCTCCAGCAGTAACTGCATGAGAAAATCCAGCGTCTGCGATCTATCGGACAGTGTCAGAAGCGGCCAGCGTTGTAATGTCACCTCGCGAATGGTAGCGACGCAATGGAACTGCACAACAGGCGGCGTGTGACCAGTACGCAGTAATGCCATTGTGTCTGTTAGCGCGCTAGGGCTACGCTTCAAGTGCTCCAATACGGACTCAGCCTCGGCTCGGCGACGCTCAGCTTCAGGGCCCGTGGGCGGGGCATGCAGCGCCACACATGCCGCTTCTAGTGCCTCCATAGACTCGACTTGGACGATATGAAATTTTTGCCACAATTTGGCTTATATTCATTTCTGCAATACGAATAATTCGCCAATATTTGGGAGTTCATAAGATTTTTTGTCTGGAGAGCGGCATTTGTCAAACGCTTCTGTGGGTCCCAAGCTTCGGTCCGAAGCAATGAAGGACCTTATAACAGACGAAGACGTTATCTAGGAGCAGTTTGATATATTCCCGTAACTGAGCGATCTTACGAAGCAGCATAAAATTGTCAAAGCAATCAGCATGCGTACTACTGTATCAACGAGAGACGTCCAGACGCCAGATTATATCGAGTGAAGTGAACAATGAATTTCGTGACGACATCATATTCAAAAATATGGTAGTTCACGTTCGATTGCATGAAGCGCAGTCAAGTCATTTGGAAGCTTCATTATTCCTCCTCGGGCTAGCACACCTGCTAAGCGTCATAACGTCATATGGGTGTGGAATGAGAGTCTGAAGAAATGGCATTCAGAGTACGCGATCATTTCAGCGACGCCATGGTTCAAGGTCGCAAGCTATACGACGTATCGGAAGCGGCCGCAGTGAGCATGGTCATCAATATACTGGAGGAACGATAATGTCAAGTAAACTGTAGGTTTTCATCAATTTTGTCCAATCAAGATCGCCTAAAAAAGTAATAAAACCGTCTTTTGCGCGTCCTCTTAAAAGACCAGACAAAGACTGGTCGACGACATCCCTCTCTATCTATCACACGGCTGAGCAGAGCAATGGCCGTGGCTGTGAAGTGTTCCATGCCACAGTTTGTAGCGCGTTGTTTAGAGGAGATTGGTCTCGAGGGGCGCTGCGGAATGCCTTTACGCGAACTATTCGACATCATGGACCCACAGCATGATGTGGCCTACCGTCGCTATGCCTGGCTAGTACTGCGCGATATGAAAAGCCAATTGCGTTTTCACGTCATGCAGCCATTGGAGACTCTAGAAGGCGATTGCGATGCAACAGAGAAGAAGCCACCGGTTAGCACAACGAATGCATGTACCATACGACGTCGAAAGCGCAAATGGAAGACCACGTTGCTTAACAGTCTCAACTGCGATTTGTCCATGATGAAGACTCAGCTGGACGATGAGACGGAGAGGACGTTGAAGCGACATAAACACAAGAACCAGCCGTTGCAGCCTATAGTACCGTCGATGAGACGCATTGCTGCTCAAAAACAGCGTCGGAGGTTGTCAGATGCGGATAGTGAAGCTAGGAAGACCATAAATAATGCGAATCGTCTACGAAGACAGTGGCAAAGCAGTAATGATGGACGTTGGAATGGAGAAGCGGTAATAGTGGAGGGAGGAGACGAAGACATAGGAACGACTGAATTTGTAGTCAAAAAGGATCCCGAAATACGACAGGAGTGGCCAAAGGAGAGCTCGGAAGTCGTCATTAAGGAGGAGATTGAAGATGCTGCGGATGAAACTCGGTGGGTTTTACGAAGTCCAAGAGGTTTCCGCCTTGGAGAAGAAGTGGATGTAGCTGGATTGAGTTACGAAGAGGCTGTGACGAGCAACCAGGATGGCGTGCTAGGTGTCGTGGCTTGTGAGGAGTTACGACTTAAGTATCTGGGAGTTCAGGACCCAAGCTCCATCGATACGATATCACCGCAGTTCGATTTATTGGAGATTATCGGTCGAGCGAGAGTACGCGGGGAAAATGCTGCTACATTGACAAATTCGAGATTATTCGGGGACTCGCGCAAGCTGCACTATCTGCTTGATATATTGATTGTCTCGAACTACGTCGTCAAGAACATCGTGACGGCTGATCAGAGACGATTTAACATCATCCATTTGCGGCGGTTTGCCTGCAAATTCCACCCATCTATGGTATCGCCATCCGCTATGATAGCTCGGCAAGCGTTTCCAAAAGAATTGTTAGCACACGTGATTGTGAATTTGATGAAAGCACGAGGAGAACGGACTTGTGTACTTGCTGACATCGGACGAGAGCTGGGCTACGGTAAACGTCAACAGGAGCAATTACGGAATTATTTTATCCAGCAGATGAACGCAAAAACAAGCTTCCCTTTGCAATTGTTCATGGCACGGTGTAAAACCGGTCGAGAGTACATTGGGCGAAAACTGTGGTGCGTTCGTCTACGCGACAAATTGTCTAGTGTGTCTGGTGAACGGCAGGGTTCATCAGTGACTTTGGAAGAGCTTTTTCCTGACACGATGGCTGTAGGTCGCCCTGTTGTTGAACGTGGAATCATGGAGCAAATGCTTGTGGCTATTCAGAATCGAGAGGATGCTGGTGCTACGGTGCCCGAACTTCGAGATGTGCTAGGCGTTCCAACGTTCAAGCTACCGTACAAGCTGGCCCAAGGATTGATCACAAATTACAACATTTCCGTGGAACAGGTTGTTTTGGGCAAGAGTACAATGTATCGAATGTTTACTACTGGAAGCACAAATGGGAATGCAAGTCGCCAGCGTGCTACAGCCGACAGCAGCTTAAAGGCAATAGATTGTAATGATGGTGTGAGGGTGACCCGTGCTACTGGCAAGTATAGCACGCCTAAAGAATCGGACAGCAACGATGATGGTAATGGCCAGCCTCAACCAGCTACAATGAAGGAGGCAACGCGAGGTATGGTAAGAGCATCGACCATCGACAGACGAAGAAACTATATATTGAAGCGGGTGCAAATGGAAAAAGTGGTGTCGCTGCATCAATTACGTACCAGTCTGGTTCAGATTGAGCGAGTGGCCGAAACAAGTACCATGGACATACGCTCAGTCCACCGTATTGTCGATGAACTTGTTGAAGAGAAGAAAATTGCTACAATGGATATTACCTTGCCACCAAAGCAGCATCTTCAGAAAGCACATCGAAAAGTGAAGTGTGCTGTGTTGTTTGGATATCAGCGCAATCGTGAAGCAATCCGAAAGTTCGTTAAATCATACGAGGAGGAGTATCAAAAGAAATACCAGGCAAACCTCGTGGACCACGATAACGATGGCTATGTCGTAGTCACGAATCATCGAAAGCAGTACTGCAGTGATGGTAATACAGTGCAGGAAGACCGGGCTCAGAAGACTTGTAATCAAGAGATTGTCAAGTACAATGCAGTGTCTTATAAACTGGCACGCTTGGGCTTAGTGAAGCTACAAAAGCAAAGCCGAAGACTTGGAATGTTTTTCGGCATGATGTACAAGTGTCGGGCATTTCATCTCATGATCTGGGAACGAATGGAGACTTTAGGAACTCGAGATCCTTCTGAAAGCTGTAAGGCTACGACGACTGTTGATGGGTCACCTTGTGCGCGGAATTGTGTGAACCGTGGCAGCTTGCAGGAGGTGTCGTTCGCGTTAAAGGACGTATTGGATATTTTGACGGTGAAAGAATACATTCAACTTGTTGGTGTAATGGAATTGCTCACCGATCACGAAGAGGCTATTGTGAGGTCGACTACAGCTAATGGTGGCTCTTGGGACACACTACCTTCCTCTCTTGCTGAAAAGCTTCGTGGGTGTGAAGCAGATCGATTCTCAAAGATTATGCGTGTGCTGCTTGATCTGAGGCTGCTAGAGGTAGTCCACGATGCTTCTTCAACTGGTCTCTTCAATGTGTTCCAGACGTCCGATGACTTTGATTCCATTGTTTCAAGGGTGGCATTTGCGACGCTATCAGGAGGACTCTTTAAGGTCAATCGACATGTCCACATCAGTGTAAAGCACGGAAAAAGCGTGTTGCATCGGCTTCCATCTGAATATTCGTATGCTTATGCTCCAGGATTTTCTTGTCGAGACAAAAGTGATCATTTCGCTGGACGTGTTCCTCTCGAGTTTGACTTCAACGAAACGGACGATGTCAAAGCGTACTGGAAGTCGCTACAATTTCTGAGCGTCGAGGGAGCTCGATTGGGTACGAAGTCGCGTGAACGCAACAGTGTGAGTATCAAACTGGATGGTGCCTTGATTCAGTCAGCCCCTTTGCCCGATCATAATATTTATGTGTTGAGAGCGTGGGTTCCTCACTCGACAACGACCACGAAGAATAGCACTGCTCGAGCTAAAGCAGCAGCGGGACCTATCCAAGCGCTAAAGCGTAAGTCCTGTCAAGTGGGGATGCCTGTCGCGGAAGCGTCTTTACAAAAGCGACGCAGAATTGGCAACAGCAGCAACAACTTGCTTTCGACGTTGATAGCTCCAGTCGACACGAGTGAAGCTGGTGTCAGTAGATTCCGCAAGCAGATTGGTGCAAAGAGAACCCGTCGATCCCATACATGGACTCTTGAAGAAGATTTGCAGTTGATTGATCTCTACCTTGAGCAAGCATCGTGTCAGTGGTTTGTCGAAGTGCCTTTAGCGCTGCAAACAAAGGAAGAGCGGATTGCATTCCGGACCACAAAGCTGTCCCGTACTCTAATTGCTTGGAAAAAACTTGGAAAGATTTTCAAAAAGAAAAAGGTCGAGTGTATGTTGCGTGTAAATGATCTACTGGAAGCACCTGCGATTCGTGCAAGGTTGGAGCGAGCTAAGACGACTATGACGCAGGTGAAGAATCCTGGTGGTGAATTCCACGAAGAGGTTGCAATTATGCGCCAACCGCGATTGACGGCACTGCTTTGTCGTGCATTGCAAATCATTTTACATGAACGATCGAGCTATTACTCGGTTATCGCTAATATGCTCATGAGTAAGTGGAGCGAGGGTGAAGTGAAATTGGTATGGCGATACTTATGGCTCGCTGGAATAATTACGCGCACACGCCAGGCAAACGAAGGTAAAAATCAAAAGCAACGAGGCTTTCAAATCCACTCCAAGGTGTTTGAGATGAAGAGTTTGAAAATTCCCCAATACTTAATGAAGACATTTTGCGAGGCTGCCAAGTTTTTGTCGTTTGTCAACGAAAACGTCGATGAAGCCATGATGATTGCGGAAGAGAACGACCGCTACTTTGAGCTTGAAATCGAAGAGAACATGTCACCTGGACAGGCTGCTGTGGCGTTGTCGTCGATGGTTTCTGGCTTTTCACATCTGATTCCGGCTTATGTCACGTCGAGCAAGCGTCAGGAAAGTAGCGAAATTCAGTTGGTGGTGTCTGTGAAGGGTCTGGCAGGTCATTTATCGCAGCAATGGGGTGAAGTGTTTTCCGAGAATTTCTTGAAGGAGCGCTGGGTGGTGAAGTCCGTGTTTGGAATGTCTGACGGGGTAACAAAGGCACACAATATTCAGGCAATGCAAGCCTTTTCTAACAGCACTCTGGTCTACCAAGAAGCAAGTCAATGGACCAGCGCCAAACGACGAAAACACATGCCTCAGCGTTTGATCTTGTCATGGCTGTCGACCACGCTAACTGAATCTGCAGGACTAGGCATGACACTTGATGAATTGGGGGAAAGTTATGCAGCTTCTGGACTTGCAAAAAGATCGAAATGCAACACACCAGCAGCCGTATTGATCCAGCGTGGGATAGATGAAATGATGCGCGAGGGCAACGTAGTGGAGGTGAATGGATATGACCAGAGTCGCTTTGTCCTTCGGGAATTCTCAGATCTGTGGACGCTACATCCGTACCGCATTGCTAGCGACTCGACAGCAGACAAGGTGCATTTCCTTTTCGATAAGGATTGCTGTGTAGTTGCACGCCCGTGGCTTCTTTTGGATGGAAGCGTCAACACAAAGATGGCGCTCAAGTTGAAGCGCAAGGTTGTAAACATTGTCATGTGCTGTCCCGGAATTCAAGATGGTGCTGTTCACAAGAAAATGCGCAAAATTCTTAGCCTGCAGGACATGCGTTCGCTCTTGGAAGAGCTGATGGCCAGTGGGATCCTTTACGCCAGAGTATTCCGCGATCTTCGACCGCCTGCTACCAACGTTTTTGGCATGCCAAAAAGCTCTCAAGATCGCAATGTCGATATCATGGCCTTGTCACCCGGGGAACTGCGATACGTTGACGTTTCCCGAGATCGCCTTCACTACTTTCCGTCAATCAACTGCATGGAGCTTCTTGGTGCGGAAGCGTGTGATGTAGATCTTGGATGATTGATTCGATGGCAATGAGCGATTGGATTGAAGCAACCTGTAGGATGTCTTAATCAGATATTTATTAATCTTTGTTTCTCGCGATGGTTACTGCACAATTTGACCTGCTTGATTGTTTCCACGCGAACGAGCTGAAGAGTGTGTTGCATTTATCTTTTGCCCTCCAAGATTCGCAAGAGTCTGCCGTTTGTGATGAATGAGGTTCTGAATTACGCTCAACATGTTCCTTTGTTTATCATCGAGGACCTGTCTAGGAATGGGCGCCGGAGTGTCAATTTGGTCTGAAGAACGTCTCGCTGACGCACCGGACGGGTTTAGTGGTGTCCGTTGCTGTTGCTGCTGCTGAGGCTCTCGCCAGTTGCATTTGTGAGATACCGTGCTTGGAGAGGCAGCCAGGTGCTTGGACTCGTTAGATGGCTGAGGTATGGATTTTTGTACGCGAGTAGTAGCATTATACTGTAAAGCAGCAGCGTCTCGTTTAACCGGGTTGTGATCCGAGATGGGCTTGACAAACGGAGCAAGATGTTTGTTGGCTGATCTTCCATTCGACTGCGCAAGCCGGTCGTACATGCTCAAGTAGGGCGTGACACGGTATCTCAATGGTGAGTGAGGAGGAAACGGTGCAACAAGTGGTGATATCGAAGCTGCTTCTGCTCGAGCGCGCTCGTGAGTTGGCTCTATCTGAGGTGGCAGAAACATTGTACCATCGTACTTTGGTGCAAGATTCCCTTCGACGGTGGCAACTGGGCGTAATCGTGCTTGATTGTAAATCATGAACTGTTTCTTATCGTCATAGATCCGCGCTAGCGCCATTAGAAGAAGAAAAACGGGTTAGATCGAGTTTACACCGCTGCAGAAACATGAGCTTGCTTACAATATGATAGCGATGTCGTACTTGACACGTCTTTCGTCTTGCGTTTTACAGTGCTGCGCCTCTTCTTGTCATCGAGCACGACTAGACTAGGAATCATGTCCAGTATGGGCACATGATATCGCGATCTTTGACTGAGAGGGTTACCTCGAATCATTAAATGAGTGAGGTTTTGGTTGAGAGAAAGTGCCCTCAGTGCCTCTGGGCTGACGAAAAGCATAGTGAGCGAGAAGGACCTTCCAGCAAACACAAAGAATTCTCACAGTACGTACAGCTCAATGAGGTTGTCGGACATATCCAGATTTTCTAACCACTCGAGTGTTTCTAATCCTTTTGTGGTCATTAATCTGCTCACAAACAACGTAAGAGTCTCGCTTCGTCAAACCTGTTGGACCAAGATCGTACCTATTGCCACTCAAGTTGACACGAATCAATCGTGGACAGAATTCAAGCGCACTCACGTCATTCAAGCGGTTGTACGCCAGATGCAATTCCTGCACAAAGTGCAAGCGTTCGATCCCGTGAATGCTTGAGATGGCATTAAACGAAACGTCCAGTGTCGTAACATTCGTGGAAAGTGATAATGGTATTGTGCCAATTTCGTTGTTGGACAAGTCGATGGTGTCGGCAGTGGCAAACACGCGAAGGGTGCGGTCGATCTGCTCTGACGTCAATCCTCGCCCCTACAATACGATTTGTCGGTATGTGCATCCTACAAGCAGTAAAAAGAGACTGAACCGTACAGAGAGGTCACAGTATTGAGACTCGTTGCTATCCACTCTAGCGCTGCGTTGCCGTGGAAGAGACGCCATGACGTCCCAAACAAACTCTTCCAGACCACACAATTAACATGAAACGAATAACCGACAGAGCTATCATAGGGAGCACGGAAAATGTCACCGACAAAATATCTGGGTAAATACTTTCTCATATCCACGATTTTTCTATCTACGTTTCTAGCACTTCGTAAGCTGCGTGGTATCCTCAATTACCGCCACCTTCTCCGCCGCATCCATATAACTCTTCATCTTCCCCTGCTACTTGTACTGCGTCAGATTTATGTATTTGACGGATATTAGCGTCTGGTGGCACTTCGAGCAGAGCTTATTTGCCATAAACTCGTCCTACAACTGGAACCTTTCTGGTGTATCGCTGTCGGTGAAGTCGTTTAGGAGAACAAGCGGAGTGTAATGCGCCATGCTTTTGATGTCTCTCAGTTTGAGATCATGCGTCATACGAGTGATGCCAAGAAGAGCGACTCCGTGGAGATGACAGTGGAGGAAATGGTACCAGTACGCAGTCGCCTCTTTGTCAATCACGTAACGAGCGACACCCTCGATTTGCTTCTTCATATGCGCTTAGAAACCATACAGTGCAGTCCCATTGAGTTTGAGTTACTTGTACGAGTTCGTGCTGCGCTCTCTGTGACTGATACACACGGACACTACAAGTCAGAATACTTTTCTGCAATGAGACGCGTCAGAGGAGTTGACGCCACGCCCGCACAACAGTGTTCAAAGAAGACCTTGTCCGTGTAGTCGGGCAGAGAAAGACTGCTCTCCAGATATCGAAGTGTGTAAAGATTGGCCAGACGCCAGGCCTCCATCTCGATCTGTTTTAGCGCATGAGTGCTGCGTTGGATCTTGTGTTGAAGAAGAGCTAGCACTTCAGCTGTGATTGGTGGATGGACCTTAGCCTGAGTTCAAAGCAGATGGTGTTCAGGCGACACGTGACGGTGGAGTAGTCTTTGCCCAGCTTGAAATCGTTCTCCACGATTGTAGTAGCAGACTTCTATCTCTGCGAGGGCGCAAGCTGCGTGTGCTCAGTCTCTCTATCACCATCGTAGAACCGTAAATGTTTTGGTATGTAGACTTGACGGTAGATAAAAAACGTAGAGAGGAGAAAGTGACCACCGTCACTGTTTCCGATAATAATTTCGGTCTTCGTACCTAGTCTGTGCCTGATCTGTTGGCCAGCCAGTTATAAAGCTGCATACAGAGGAAGTCGACGATGGAGTCGTCTCCTGCGTCCAATGGCGGCGATCGTAAGCGTCATGGCAGCAGTGGCAAACGTAAACGTAGTATCAATCATACGAGTGAGGATGAAGACGAGGAGCGCAAGATGGAGGGAAAGCAGGACGCACAAAAGCAAGGAAAAGAGAAGCGAGAAAGCGAGGAAGAAGACAAGCCGTCGGCCAAGCACTGGAATTGTCTCGCTTGCACTTTCCTCAATGAGGCGTCACGATTCTTTTGCGAGATGTGTGAGACGCCAAATCCCTCACCACCTCCAGCTGCTGGTCGAGTACTTGGAGGTGCCGCCTCGGCCTCAGAATGGAGTTGTGCAGCTTGTACGATGGTGAACCCAATGGCCATGCGGATTTGTGCCGTCTGTGGGACTCTAAATCCGCGGCCTGTGGTTCCTACGGATCTGAGTATTGTAAAATTCTCGCAAGCTCTCGGAGATGAGTCCCTCTCTTCGTGTAGTGAAGACAGCGACGAAGACGACAGTAGCAGCGACGAGGACAGTGAGGAGACGTGGCTGTGTAAAAGCTGCGATACGTTGTCAAGCGGACGCACGTGTTTGAATTGCTTTGCACAATTGCCAAAGGCTGGACGTCAGAATGGAAATACCGAGGAAAAGACGAAGAAAGAGGAGAAAAAGCAGGCACGTTTGAAGAAGCGAAAGCGACGGAAACGGGAGAAAAAGCTGCAGGAGAAGGCAAAGATGGCGTACGGAGTTTCAATCTACGAATTGAAAAATCTGATTCTCGAACCGACAAGTAGCCGTTTGGTTGACACTTTGCAGATGTTGACACATACACTGGCGATGACGGACGCATCGGCGGATAATGAGTGGGCCGATGGCCCGTCGTTTCTCGTTCGAGGCTTTGGCGGAGGCTCGTCGTCGACGATAGCGAAAGACCCCGAGCTATTGACAGTGTTAGCAAATCTTTTCAGTGGACATGAACGACCATATCCCGCAGAAGTTCGGCTTTTGGCAGTCCAGTCTATAAACTATTTGATGAAGATGGATCGACACATGTTTGCACGGTCGAAAATGGTGGACATTGTGAGGTTGTATCTTAGTGATCTCTTGGCTTGGAAGGATCAGAACAGCGTGCGTGCTGCAAGCTCCAGTGCCGCAAAGAGTGGGCAAATGATTGTCGAAGAGTGCTTAACTGGCTTATCGAGTATGTGTAGTACCGAAGGGTTTGCTCTTCGAGAAGTGGTGGCACAAGAGAATTTTGCTGGATATCTGTCCTTCCTGCTAAGCCTAGTGGACGGAGAAGAAGGTAAAAGCGATGGCTTTCATCCAAGCATTGTAATGACGGCACTGGGCATTTTACAGAAATGCTGCTTGAAATTGCGATGGAGTGCAAAGTCCAGCAAAAAGCATTTGACTGGTAACGCAATTGCAAAGACGTCTGCGCCGCTGCCTTATGATAGTCAACTTACGCTAGAGCTTGCTACGAAGCTGGTTGTTTTTCTGCGTCATGTCCTACAGCACAAGCACGTCCCGTTGCACGTCAAGGCCGCCAAATGTTTGCTGCTTATTTTTCATCGCACTCCTTGTAATTCTCCTGAGATCACGAAAAAGCTCGTGACGTCTGAGGTGCTACGCAAGTTTGTTGCTGTGGTGGTAAATACAAACAGCGACGAATCGGATGAATCGCGTCTTGCAATGGTCACGCTCCTGCTCCATTTGTTTGACAATCGTCCACAGCTTGTCAACATGTTTGTGCGGAAGAAAATGTATACAAATCTGTTTAGCGGCGTATTGCCGTTGCTACAGTCTTCGTCGACAGCTCTCCGGACTAATGTCTTGAAACTCACATCGATGCTTACTCGAGTGGTATGCAAGAAACATTCCTTGGAATCTGCAACCAGTTCTCGTCGAAACTCGGTGGATGGACTTACGTTGGAAGAAACTTCTACTTCTACTCCCATGGGCTTGACACCACGCTCGCCGTGGAACAGGCGCAATCGCCAGCGGCTAAACTCGCTTCCAGACCCCGATGTGCTATCAACGCTACTGCTTGACTTCATTCGTGCGGATTCAATACCTGCTGTGACTGTCCTTTTGAAGGACGGTGCCGACTTGAACTTTCCGAAGATATATGACGTTCAAGGAAATGAACTTGATAAGCCACTGAATGTTGCAGTGGAGTGGGCATCTCTTGGGATGGTTCGACTTCTACTGAAGCGAGGTGCTGACATCCATCAGGTAGGGATTGGAGGCACTGCTCTCCACGTTGCAGCGAGGACTGGTCGCTGTCATGTTGCTGCGTTTCTATTGCAATGTGGAGCACGTGTTCAAGCAAAAGACCGCGAAAAGAAGACTGTTTTGGATGTAGTTAATTCGACATACGAGACAAGAAGCGAAGATGAATCGCTGGAAGCAGTTCCGTCTCCGATGAAGAAATTGCTAGAGCTTTATCAGCGAAGTGCTGGTATGCGGGATTACAATAGCGATTTATCAGAGAGTGATGAGATGACTGGTGACAGGAGTCAAGCGGGGTTTTATGCATCAGATCAGGACGATGAATATGGAGATGATGATGATGACGACGACATGGATGATGACGAGCTTGAAGGCGAGGAAGGTTACTACATGGACTATGACGAAGATGAGGATGACGACAACATTGAAGGCTTTGATGGAGTAGGTCAGCATGATGAAGAAACAGGCGATCGTAGCGATGATGACGTGATAAATGTGACGACACGACCAAATCAACGCTGTTTGGACCAAGTTACGTCTGGATCAGAAGTACGGACAGAGAGGTCATTCCACGATGGAGATGGCGATAGCTTGGATACTACCGCAGGTAGCGGGGCATTAAGTGGAAGCGACAAAGATTGTTCGAATAACGATGCAGTGTTGGAACACGAAGCCTTCTCGGCTACAGCTGACGAGGTTTATGAGTTTAGTCTCGCCATTACTCAATGTTTACTCTCAGTGCTACGTGACATGGATGTACAGAACGTGGAGCGTTCGGTTATCTCGACTGTGGCATGTGTGCTGGAAATGGCACCATCACAGCTTGTTCGCACTTTGAAAGAGGCGGACGTGGTGCTCATTTTGGATACGGTCCACATCTTGCTTCAAGGAGAAAAGGTGCATCAAACTAACGCAGACGCACCTCCTTGTCTTGCGGACGGAACGGCATCAAAGTCTTCGTCCAAAGCCTTGCACGGAGGTCCAAGTGCCGCACACAATTTGCCGTCGTTTATTCTAGCCGTTCGTATCTTGGAAGCTATGGTCAGGAAATCTTCCAAGGAGTCTTGTCTCTTCCATCAAATTTCAAGACGGGGCATTATCGAGCAAGTTGAGCTATTGAACGATGCATCAGCTTGCTGGGTCAGCACTACTCGTGACAACAATTTGCCCCGACTTCCCCGCGATACAATCTTTGGCAGAGGGTTAAAGCTGCTAAAGTCGCTTCAGTCAGACGTGGTTGAAAGCGGTATGCTGCATCTTCACAAGCTCCGGAACCTTGCGAGGCGTTTGAAAGAATTTTCCGATGCATCTGATTTGAGTGAGAAAGAAGTCATTCTGATAGACTTGGTGGAGCTCTTTGAGCAGCCAAATTCCATTACCACGTACGAGTTCAAGCAATCGGAGCTTTTGCCTGCAATTCTTCACTATCTCTCCCCACACGGTGAGCTTGATGAAACACGAGCTTTGGCATTGATGCGAGCTTTCGAACGCTGTCCATTGGCACTAAAGCATTTAATTTTCCGTCTTCAGAGTATCATAACTCAAGAAGAAACGTTTCCACTGGTTTCTTTCAATGCTGGAAAGGGAAGAGAGCTGTATCCACTCACTCGACAGCTAAAGATCGCGTTTATGCGGCCTGATGATAGGAATGATCGTGGTCGACAGCTTAGAGGTACCTGTGGTCGTTCGATGGAGAAATCCATCCAGTCGTCACCGTTGACGCACTTTCAATCGTTTGAGCGATCAGTTTCTCGGTGCATGCCTGTTCTTGACCCGGAATTGTCTTTGCTGTACCAAAATTTGGTGGGGCATTCGATCCAGAAAGTGGTCGAGGGAAAATGGAGAAAGTTTGTGGTTGTGGGGTATGATGACACACGGTCTCGTCACTTGGTTAAGCCTATCGATGGCACGGAGGATGAGCTACTTGAGCTGGTACTTCATGACTCGCAGTGCAATTTGATTGAAAGCGTTGAAGTTTATGAAGACGTCTCACTGGATCTAACGCTTTTCGGATCGCCCGATGCTGCGGACACGAATCACGTTGCAGACGGCAAGAAGAAGCGAAAGAACAAGCGGAAACGGAGTCCTTTTGCTTTGAAACAAGCGCAAGATAGTCAAAGTACCTGCTACGTAGAGGTGAAAAATGCAGGTGTATTGAAGATGACAAGACTACCTGGAGCTTGGTATGCGGCAATGCTCGTGACTGCGTCAGGCGAACCTCGCAACAAGACGAAAGATCAAACATGCGAGGAAGTGCTTGGTACGCAGAGCACTCATTCGGTAAAAGTCTTGGCTGACAACCGGATCCTTCACAATGTGCCTGTCGATTGCCTACGTCCACAGATGCTTCAGCCACAAGTGGGCAGCGTCGTTGAAGTGGATGGAGCTCTTGGAGAAGTCACTCGAATCCACAGCGAAACTGCGAACGTAATGTTTGATGTGAGGATGCATTCTGGCACGGAGAAAAGTCGCATCATGAAGGACCATGTTCGCTTTCCTGCATCTTTGACAATTCCTCATAAAACTAGAGGGGAACGTGACCGAATTCAGGCAATGAGCATGCGACGATTGTTTCCAGCAAGGGACAGCTCATTGCTGGCTGGAAGTGTGGGCGACCGTGTGTGGGTTTTACCCCCTTCTGGATCATCGATCACGGGTCTTTGTGTGGCTGGAACGATCAAGAGCTTCCCTTCTGGACTGGAATCGATTCGCGAAAGTGCTACGGTAGTTGTAGAAATTTCGTTTGGATCGATTCAACCCCCTCTTGCTGTGAGCGTGAATCAAGATCGAATACTCAATCTTGCTGTCGATGAGGGTCCTTTGTCTGGTCGTGGTCCTTCTCGCTTATTAGCAGCACTTCAAATGGCTTCAGGACGTGGCGGCTCAAGCAGACTATTTGGTGGTAGACGCAGTGGTCAAGACGGCAATACTTCTGTCATGTGCCGAGCAATTGAAAGAGTTGCAGGATCATTACAGCAAAGTCGATTTGGAGGTGGACAAGGATCATCCGGCACTACTATGGACCATTTCCGAAGTTTAATGTCACGTAATTCATCGCTTAGTGGCAATGCACCTCGTGATATCGACGCTACTGAACAAATTTCATCGTCTCCAGCTAGTGCTCTAATCACCTCTTCACCGAATGGAAGCGAACTGCAAACCGAAGAAGAAACGTCAGCGCTCTCTTCAATTGATGGCACGATGACCAAGCAGGGAAACTCGTTTACCGAGGAAAAGTCGAGCAGTGAAATTTTGGCAACATTGCAACGATATCTCAAGCCGCAGTGTGCGAAACCCAAGATGATATGCTCGCAATTGCCAAAAGTTAGTCTTGTGGTGGGATTCTGCAATTGTGCTGCAACAAGCATCACATCCCAGGATCGGATTGTCGTTTCTTCCGACTTTGGCTTGGAGCGCGTTGACAAAAGCACGATCAACAACGTCGCGTCTGCACCGTCGTCGCTTCTGGTTCAATTGAACCCGTCGACAAAGAAATTTGAGGCAAACGCTTGTGTTCGTAAGGCTTTGGTGGACCTTTTCCATTCTTTCAGCATGTCTGGGACTTCACACAAGAAAAAGCGACGGAAATTATCTCCCGTTGCTCAACGCACTGCATTGAGTGGAGCTCCTTGGGATATTGACAAGTTTATGGCGTTTATGGCGGCAGTGCGTGGTCCAGCGAAATATGGGGATACGGAAGCAATAGCCAAGTATTGCGTTGTCTTTTCAAAGTTTGCAGATCCAGATACGAATCGAAGACTGTTAAAGGTCGAAGGATTTGTCTCGTTTGTGGTGCATGAATGCAAGGACGCAACCAAGTCGAAGCAGATGCTCAAATTTCTACGATCACGAGGGTATTTGGAGAAATATTCGGCTAGTGCGTCTCACAGTAGCAGCGGCGAGGGTGGAGAGGAGAAGAATTTACCCGATGACGACTATAAGATTGTAAACAAGGCCAGCAATAAGATGCTGCAGCCTGTAGTCCTTTGTGGATTCCCTGCTGACCAGAGCGTGCTCAAATGTGTAGAGGATCTGCGTCGTGAACACTATGCTCGGATTGATAGCAGTTCCTCGTGTAATGCTACAGTCTCCGCCACTGATGACGTATCGCTACCGCCATGGAAGCTGACGTACAAATTGTACTGTGATTTTCAAGTCGAATGGGAGAAACAATCGTCCCCCGAGACAAGCGGAGCTACTTCGATGGAACATGATGATGAATCATTGAGACCTTTGTCAGCCATAGCGTCAAAGCCGCTTGCACGGTTGTTGTCGTCGGGTATTGCTACACTGGACAGTGATGACGCTACAGATGAGTCGCGGTGGCTAAGTCGGATCACGAATCCTCAAGCTGGTAACAGTATACACAAAGGGATTATCATACCTGACTCGGTGGCAAGTGCTGTACGTTTGCTTCGCTATTTATTCCGGTTTCGCGTGGATGCCGAGTCTCTCGATGAAGGAACATGGACGAGTCCACGATTGTGTAATAAGCTCGAGAGACAAATGCGCGACGTGCTGTCCATGTGTAGTGGGATCTATCCAGCCTGGTGCGATGCACTCGTGACCAATTGCAAATTCTTCTTTCCACGCGATCTCCGCATGAAATTGTTTCGCTCGACGTCATTTGGCTGCACTCGCTCGCTGCACTGGTTCCGTAATCAACTAGATATTGAGGAAAGCTCGGGTGACTTGGGAATGTCTCCAGTGGTTGGTATGCCCAACCAAGAGATCTCCATCTCGCCCGTTCCAAAAGAACGCGTCAAAGTCCATCGTGAAAACATTTTGCAATCGGCAGAGGCCGTAATGAAGATGCATGCAAAGCGTAAAGCTGTCTTGGATGTCGTCTTTGTTGGGGAAAAAGGCTACGGCTCTGGAGTGACGGCGGCATTTTACTCGACGATAGCGCATGCACTTCAGATGGTATCGGAAAATCAAATAAATCAGCTCTGGATCCCTGGACAAGATGACGAGACTGTGCCCAGAGTGGATGTCGTTGGTGACATTGCTGACGATGCACCGGTGATTCGTCACTCGAACGGGTTATTCCCATATCCTCATCGCAGATCAAGTTCAAAGCTCCTTGAGCGTTTTCGAATGATAGGAAGACTAGCAGGCAAAGCACTGATGGACGAACGATTACTCCCGCTCCCTTTGTCACGGCAGTTTATGAAGCTAGTGGTTGGTGAAAGTTTTGGCGTGGAAGAAGTGGGCGACATCTTTTTGAGTCATGGACGAATTTTGACTTCAATGTACAAAGCCTCCAAGAAGCTCATGGCAGGTGAATCAAAGGTTCAAATCGAGTGTATTGACGTCCAGGACTGGCTCGAGGCCGCAGGATTGACGTTCGTTGATCCATTTTCCCAAGAGCCTCTGGTGGCTGGCGGAGAGGAGATGACGGTGACGCTTTCCAACTTGACGCTATATGTCCAAGTTGTGCTAGAGCTGTGGCTTGACTCGGGGATTCATGCTCAAGTGCAGGCGTTCCGAGAAGGTATTAGCGAAGTCCTTCCACTGGAAAAATTGCGTTTGCTGTTCGTTCCTGAGCTCTTAACGCTGCTATGTGGCGAGAAAGATGTCGAGTGGGACGTCGAGTCCTTGACAAAGGATACAAAGCTTGCGCATGGGTACACAAAGGAGAGTCAACCGGTAAAGTATCTTTTTCAAGTGCTTGAAAGCATGTCAGCTACCGAACGACGTCGCTTTTTACTCTACGCCACGGGCTGTCCGAACCTTCCTCCTGGTGGCTTTCAGGCGCTTAAACCTCCCTTTGAAGTTGTCCGTCGAGTCGTCGATAATGTCGACGTCGATCGGGCGCTCCCGTTTGCTCGCACATGCACAAATACGCTGCACTTGCCTGCATATTCTACTAAAGCTGTGCTTGCTAAGCAAATGACGTTTGCGATTGTTAATAGTCGCGGTGTCATTGATCGGGACTAGGTAATATTTCTATAATAAAAGTTAGGTTTTGGATATGGGCGAGATTCTGTAACCTGTCACAATTGGTATGTGCTGACGACGTGAAAGTTGTCCACTTTACTGTATACTCTTCTCCTGTGGAAATCGATTGCACGGTCATTTCAGCGCGATGTCGTTCTTTGGGTACCGTAGCTCCTCGAGCAAAGCTTCCCAGCAGGAGACGCACCTCAGCGAGCTTGAGCGACTGTATGTGATACAACCCTCTTGTTCCTGTTATTCCGATGATTTGACCGCACAATTGTCACGTTCTGAATGTGCTTGTGGCATGCAGGAGAGGACGGCAGCTGGCGAGTCTAGTGCGCGCTGGAGGTCGAGCCAAGAACCAGCAGCAAACGACCTTCGAGGTGCCAATTGTTGATACGCCACGTGGACCACTGACACTGCAACTGTAATCTATGCATCGCATTTAAAGTGGCGCAAGAAAGCACTAAAACTGATGAGACTTTGTCGTGGTACAGCCAATTGCCATCCGAGTTCCCCGTGAAAGTTCCCCAACTTAAGGTAGAAGATGGCAATGACTGCAGAACATTGAAAGCTCTTTTAAGACTTTATTCCTGACTGTAACATGGCTGATAGGCATCATTCCCAGTGCAGCATCGGTGGTTGGATTCAGCGGGCAATGTACAAGGCCATCCAGATGTGAACAATTGGACGGCACACTCGGATCTTGGACGCATCGTGACGGAAATTATCACGGAGCTACGAACTGTGGCTAGTAATAATTTTACAAGTAAGCTACCAGCGTCTCCTGCCCGAAGCATCCAGGACGATAGTTTGTCCGCATCTGCAGCATCATTGTCCGTGTATCCTGGATCCAGAGCAACTTACGCTTCGTCTAGCCAATCATCTTCACAAGTTCAGCTCCAGCCACCAAAGAAACAAGCAACAGATACCAACACAATACATCGAACGCAGATGCCTGTGATTCCTGCAGTCTTTCCAGAACTGGAAGAGCTATCGTAAGGTCAAGACTAGTGGGGATTCAAAGCTAATGACTGACCAATCTGTTCCTCTTGCCGTGCGTATAGAGTTTCCCAGCTTGCGAAACTAAATTCCGATCGACGTGCACTCAAGAGTTTTGTTATGGGCTTAACGTCGGTGAAGGAGTTTACCCAATTGAGGGATGAAATTTTGCACAGTAACATGGGAACGGCAAAGACGACTTTGGGCTACGAGAGTGAATTACGTGAACTGCAGGCAGTAATCGAGGCACAACGGACGGAGCTGCGCGCCGCACAGCAGGTTTTGGCTGAGAAACAGGCACGACAGCAGCGTATCGCGACGGTACGTAAAGTCAACCCTCTGTGATCAATGGATCTCTATCAAAACTAAACGACGAATTGTGCAGAACCATCGACCAGATGCACTGCTGGAGCAGCTCTCATTGGCAACAAAAGATGTGGACAACGAGACGGATGAGATCGCAACGCAGTTTGTGCATGGAGGAATCGATGTAACACAATTTATCACCACGTATCTGCCTCGACGCAACTTGTACCACGAGCGGACACTCAAGCTAGCGAGAGTGCATCAGCATTAACGAAGGAAGATCAGGCAGACTGAGCAAACGAGACAGAGAATACGAATGAATCGATAGATATGTTGTTGAACTTTTGCCTGCAGACTCGACGTTGTGTTCTCAGTTGCGGAACTTCCAGTCTTGACGACACATGGGGCAGTGCTGGCGCATGGACTGCAGCGACTCGAGCCATTTCATGAGGCAATGCATATGGAAAGCGTGGTTGCATGCGCCCCACACTGGCGGGCAGCCATCACCTGGCATGGTGCAGCTCGGACAACACGCTTCGAAGGCATAGCGACAGATACCGCAGCATTCCTCGTCGACGCCCCACTTCCACGTAGCGACGCCATGCCAGCGCTTGATCGTCACCTTCATCTTGGGAAATCCTTTCCCTCTATTCTTTTATTCTCCTTTGATTTGTTATATCTTCCTCAATGACAAAACGTGTGCATCATCTGCAACCCATGCGGTATCATTATTCCAATTGAGAGAGCGGCGCATCATGGCTGCGCAACGTTTGCTGCTGATGCTGACGCTCTTCAGCATCTTTCTCACGACAATCTACGTGATAGACGTCGTGAATACCAAGAACTACGAGTCTTCGTGTGAGATGACGTGGTCGTGGCCCGTGTACACGACCGTGACGTGGCGCTCTCTGCCTACGCATCCAAAGTATCAGCTCTATCGTGTGGACATGAAGTCAGCACGTGAGTCTCTATCTGGTGTGCCCGTCCTGTTCGTCCCCGGTCATATGGGTAGTTATAAGCAAGCGCGGTCCTTGTCCCGTCACTTGTGGGACGTCGACGAGCAGCTCTTCGACTTGTTCGCTCTAGATTTCGATGAAGAACCCACAGGTCTAAGCGGTAATTTCGTCACCGACCAGGCTTTGTTTCTCAACAACGTTGTACGAGGAATTCTACGAGAATACAAGAAACAAAAGAAGCGGATTAAGTCACCGAGTGTCGTACCAGAGAGCGTTGTGATTGTGGCCCATTCCATGGGTGGAATTGTCGCGCGCACGGCGGAATTGCTGCCGAATTACAAGAAACGCTCGATCCAACATGTTGTGGGACTGGGGGTGCCTTATGGTAATCCAACGTATCCATTTGATGCCGAGTTGAGTGCTGTGTATGACAGGATGCAGTCGAGGAAAAGACTAGAGGATGAGGTCGTCTACGTGTCCATTGCCGGGGGACATAAAGATCTTCTAGTGCAGCCATCGTGGACGAGTATCGACACGGTAACTGATTCGTCGCTTGCTTTGGTGGCGCTGGCACCGGCGATTCCAACAGTTGAGACGTCTGTGGATCATTTCTGCTTATTGTGGTGCCATCAATTGTTAAAAGTTGTTGCGCAGAGTTTGTACAAAGTTGTCAACCTCGAGACAAAGGAGCTGATTAGCAGTCCAAGTGTGCGAGCTGCAATTGCAGCAAATGTGGTGTTTGAAGGAGAGAATGCGGCAGATGGCGTCGAGATTGAGACTAGTGCGAACGTATCTTTGCATCGGAATTATGTACAGGATGGCTATTACCCCGGCGAGTACGCAGGCTATGCGCTCTTCCTGCCGCAATCTCTCACGAACCTATTGCGTACTAGATTCTTAACGGTGATCGTCCTTATGTACGCTATGGCATTACAAATTTTCTACGCACAAGTTGCTCAATGGCAGACCCGCTTCAACCTGCAGTCGGCATCATCTCATCAAGGTCTCAGTCAAGACAACTTTCCATCGTTTACGTCAATGCTACATCCTGCAGTACACGCTCCTGTATTTCTTAAGAACGGTGCAGCGTTTTTACTGAGCAAGATCACCGTGGGTGTTGCTTTCGTGCTCGCTTTGACCGTGGCTACTGCGGCCGGTTACTTTGGGTTTGCCAGATTGTCCGGTGTACAGACAGTCGACGGATTGACTCCTTCTGTGCCGCATATTGCCGAGTATATCGTCCTCTACGCCTATGCGCTAGGCTTGTTGTGCGCGTTCACGAAGCTTTTTTCGCTACTCCAGTGCTTTGTTGTTTCGCCACTTGTGTCACTCCTCAATAGCGTCTCTGGCCGATTCAATTTGTGCGGTTGGAAACTCGTCGTCGCTCTCCATGGGGCTACACAGCTTATGGTACAAATCACGAGCTCATCGTCAGCAAGTTCTTCTAGAGGACTGGGGCTACTATTTCTCGTGTCGTTCCTCGTATTTGTTCTGTACATGGTGGCTCTTGGTGGAAATAGTGACGGAACGTTGGACCAGCATCGTATGAAGCGTTCGTTGTTTGCTGTGCTATCGCTGTCCATTTTCCCATGGGTAGGAAAAGTGGCGTACTATGTTGAAATTGTGCGCTTGCCTCCATCTGAGCTCCCGAATGATCTGCTGATTGAAGTTGGATCGTGCGTCGTCATTCTGAGTGCGTTCTCGTATCTTATCAGTCTATCGCTTGACTGTATGATTCCGCTACCACCAACGGCATTTTTCGGGGCGTCATCGGGACAAGATGCTGCTTCTGTCTACGGAAAATCCTCAAGCAATTCAGCCAGCAGTGTCAAGATCACGGCTGAAAACTGTCCGAAATGTGTTTTCGAGGACGGTGGGCCAGGAGCTGTCCTTGTCGAGTACAGTGATCGAACAACGCGTCGCGTTGTAGCGGGCAGAACTGGTGAAGCAGTGTACGTAGGCCCAACATTTCGTGTTGTTTCGTGCAATTGCGTGTATCGATTCAAAAACTCGCGGGACTTTTGTGACTTCTGCATTCGTTCGTGCCGCCTATGCGGAGGTGGAAGTGGAAACTTCCAGGAGGCTGCCAAGTACAAAGACTTTCTGGAAGAGAGCAAGGTAGACTTGGCAATGCATGCCTTGGTGCCAATGATTTTCCAGATTTGTGCTGCGGTTCAGGCCACTTATGGCTTGTACCGAGCGCATTTGTCGTTCTATCTCACGCCTGTGTGCGTTCTGACGCTACTGCTCTACCACATTATGCTTCGCCACCCAGTCGAGGCTCGACGCATCAAGAACAAACAGCGCACGAATTCAACAAAGAAAAAGAAAAAAGCCAAGAGCAAAGCGACCACGATTAGCACTGACGCATCATCGACTGACGACGCAACTACAGCCGTCAAGAAGACAACGTCTCGCAACAAGAAGAAGAAGAAACGCAAATCGTTGTCTACTTCCTCGACATCGCCGCTGATCGAAGAGACTTCTACTTTGTCTTAGAACGCCTTCTATCCTTTGATAGACTTCCCCACTTGAATGTACTCATTCCTGTCCCAGTTGATCGACTTATCTTTTCTTCTTGGCTTTGACATCCTTGCCGTATGTCACGTTGCAGTATTTGGCGTTGATGCAGTACTTGGCGTTCAAGTATTCCACCACCTCGGTTGTCATTTGACCATGAATTTGGATCTCTTCGCCCTTGCTTTTGTCTTCCGACATCTGCAGTGTAGCACTACAGCCCCACTTCTTTTGCACGTCCCTGGCAAACGCAGCTCCATCGATCCCAAACTGCTGATAGAACGCAATGTGTGTGACCGTCGTGTTATTGCGGCGCTTCAACTTTGCGGCGTGGATTGTAATCGGTCGTAGACTCCCGCCATGGAACTTTGCTGCATGCGTTGGGAAAAGTTTGATCCGGTGGTAACGCGTACACTTGGCCAGCAAAAGGTCGAGAACTTCCGGCCGGGTGAGGCGCTCCGGATATTCACCACCAGGTGCTTTCTTACCGTAAAGCGCGTCAGTGAGCGGGGCATTTAGCCGCACAAACTTTTTGTTTCCAGTGTCGACTAGTCCTTGACTTTCAACGTATTGAGTCACGACATTGCGAATCTCTACTGGTGACCAGTACTTTTGCAGCGGTTGACCAGCACAAGCACCTGGTGCAATAGAAGAAAGAAGCGATTTGAGCGCAGGCGATAAACCGACACTCTCTTCCACTTCCGGTGCGTACTGGCCAGGAACAAAAGCAGAGAGACCTGCCGCTTTGTTTGCAGCGACCTGCTCTTCTTGCTGTGCTTCTTCAGCAGTCTGATAAGCCTCATGGGATAGCACATCTCTGTTCAATCGACAATATATCATCTTGTTAGCTGTATCCAAAGGTGAGAGAGTACGTACGACTTGATCACTTACGGATGACGTCTGGAAATTGCGGTAATTGATTGCACGCCGTCATTGTCCACCATTGCCACTAGTCCATGCGCTTCCATACTCTTGAGGAACACAGACAGCTTTTTAAATGAACTGTGCTTAATGTTGAGCGATACATTAGCACGACGACATGGCAGCAACACACTCGAATGGAACGAGCTTGCTAGCATCGGCAGCTCCTTCTCCCGAACTCGCGAGGTCCTTAGAGCTTGAAGTAAAGCTGCGACGTAATAGCTATCCATCTCTTCTCTTGTCACTTCACTCATCTTGTTCTTTTCGTCTTCCTGAGTCTCCTCTTTCAATTCAACACCTTCCAACGTCACACCTGCATCATCGTCTTGCTCTTCTTCATTCGTTGCAATTGGCACGACGTGATTCCCCAAAAACCCTTCGTTCGGCACTGTTTGCGGCCCCATTTGCCACAACAAGTCCCCCACGACATGCCAGAGCTTGAGAGCTCGTCCTTTCATACCGCTACGCTCAACCTCTGCGGCGTCTACCAGTAGCTCACCCACACCGATAGCACAAGGATTTCCTTGAGCATAGACAGCTCTCATCTCTCCCTTGTGGAGCGTTTGCAACTGCTCCGTGGACGTGAACACGACACCCGGCAGCATCACGTCCGCTCCACGTAGTACAAACTCGCTCACAGGCGCGTGCACCGTCAGCGGAGGTAAAAGCTCTGGTGATCGCCATAGAGCGTAGACGCTAAAGCAAAGATCGCCTTTACCTGTGACATCGAATAGCAGTGGCTCCTTGCTCTCCTCGACACTATACACCACGACGCGAGACGGCGCCTGGAAGCTAATCTTCTTGACAAGAGCCTTCGAGGTGAGCACTTGCTTAAGCTTTGGGTCATCAGGTCCATTGATTGTCGACGAAAAGTGTTCAGCCACGTCGCGACGAAGCTTCTTGGCGTCCTTGTTCTTGAGCAGCACATTGCCGCTCACCTTGGTAGGTTTGGAGAACATGATCAAAATTGAGCTGATTGGATGGAAATGACTGGAATCGAAGGACAAACACTTTTGCGTGATTGTTTCTACGGGCGCGTGTTCCTATCCATCTCTACTTACGCCCTTTAATGCAACGTCTCTATATGTACGTGACTGTGTATTGCACTTATCGTACGGTGCGAGTACCGTCAATGGCTGAGTTCAAGCGCGGATCGAGGACCACAAGAAGCGGCAGCCAGAGTACGAGTGGATCATGACGGCGACGTATCTGAAGCAACTGCGTCCTTCCTCACGGAACCTTTCGCTTCGTGTCGTATACGCGCTTTCGTCTAAGCTTAAGAATTCCATCGTCGTCAGCTACCAGCTCACTTCTTCAATACTTGAGTCATCTCGCTATGCATCTTGCAAAGAAGAGCTACCAAAGGAGCTTATGACGTCGACACCAACAACTGATCCAAACTTTGTCCGCGTGAGTCTTTTGTCATATCATGAAAAGAGCGCAATCGATGAATAGATCGGTCACAAGCCGAAGAAAAGGGAATGCAATGCATCCACGTCCAAGAGTTCATCATCACAACCCTCTGATCCTTCTATGGTTGAGCATCCTCTACTGCTCCTTGATGAGTGAGTTGATCCTCAGTCGCTCTCGTAGTTGATGCGGCGAGGGCTCTCAGTCTCATCAAATTCAAATTCCATGTCTTCGTCGATACTGATGATCGAAGAATTCACCCCAGCCACTGCCTCCAAGTCATTGTCCTCCCAATTGCTGTAGTCTTCGAAATCGTCCGTTTCCGCTAGTGAAGGCTGTGATTCAACATTGTGTGAAAGCAACTTCCCCGTTGACATGCTCTTTTCCATGATGGAAAACCACATTTTACTTCGAAATCGACGTTTCTGCCAGCGTTCGGGGTGACTCAAGCCGCGTCCAAGCTTCCGACAAACACACACTGACAAGTCATCGCTCGCTCGATAACTTGCGGTAGTCACACTACGCGTTTTACCAACGAGTGGTGAAAAGCAGCGCGTCATTACTGGGGAATCCGTTGCACGCCGGCGCTTCATGCTTGACGTCATTGAATCACCTGCAAACCCCGAACACAGAGGACTGACTGGTGCCTGGACGCCCCTCTTGGGAGTTGTTGGCGCATGCAAATTGAGCGCTTCCACGTCAAAGTAGAATAGCTCAGACGGGTAACGGAACGACATTTGGTGTTGAGAGTGGTGGAGGAACCCAGCACTCATTAGCGAGTTGCCTATGCGGTAAGCCTCAGGTGTTGAGTCCACAAAGTCGAGCTCGGTCATATGCTGCATAAGAGATTGCCCTTCCACCATGGATGGAGCTTTAGCAACATCCAGCGCTTCCACAAGACCCAGCGCAGTTTGTGCGCTAACCTCTTGCTGAAGTACCTCGAGAGCCGTGAGAATATACGTTGCAGATGGCCGACGTTCCGGTTGTTGGTGCCAGGCATCAGTGAGTAATCGCTGCAATTCGGGATGTAAAGATGGACCAAGTGGAGGCCGTTCACCGTTGAGCACGCTATCATATACCTGCAGATGGCTTCGTGTGGCTTCCGGGTACTTGGACACGAGAGGATGAGCGATATCCCACAACGTGACAGCAAGCGAATAGATGTCCGCGGCTTCGCCATAGACAGCAGTACCAGCCTTTCCCTCGATCAGCTCGGGAGCCATATAGTCGGCTGTACCACGTACAGTCATTGCACTTCGTCCACGATCACGCATCGATGGCCTTAGTGAAATCGGCGACTGGACGGAGGTGCTTGACGTTTCGACCCCCATCGATGGCTCCCCAAAGAATACCGTCGTTGACGTTGCCGTAGTTGCCGTAGTGTAATCTTCGGTAACGAAATGATATCTATCACCTTTTTGCTCCGTAGGTACACTGCGAGACTCACCAAAGTCTGTGAGCTTGCACGTACCAAAGTTGTCAACCAAAAAGTTTGACGGCTTGATATCACGATGCAGGAAAGCTGGTGTAAAGCTGTGCATATAAACAACGGCACGAGTGGCATCAATCATGTAATTCAAATCAATCAGTAGCTGTTGACGTTGCTCTCGATTCTCTAGACACATGCCTTGATCGTGGATATTTTCTCGGTTGCGTCGGTGTAACAACTGCATCCTAGCACTGGCTCGCGTGACATCCTCAAGCGAACCTCGACACAGTTCCGACACGAGACACACAGTCGGTGGACACACGCACATGCCGTAGAATCGAACGACATTAGGATGATGCAATGCACCGCATAACGCTGCTTCGTGTGAAAACTCTGCCACGACTTCTTCACTGAGCACTCGTGGCGTGTACACTTTAATAGCAACTGGAATCTTTGAGTGAAGTATACCTCGAAAGACTACTGCATTAGCACCTGCGCCAATCTTTCGCTGTAGCTCTAAGTAAGCAAAATCAATGATTTGCTTTCGGTGCATTTCAATAAGAACATGAAGTCCTCGCGATGACACGCGCTCCTGAAGATGGTGATACTTTTGTCGAAAAAGCGATTGCAGATACACTGCACGTCTTCCAAGACCACGCCAATGCGCTGTATCGGCCTTAAGAACTCGCCAAATCACGACTGGAACCATTGATCCCCAGAAAATACACGCCAAAGTAATCGCAAAGGTAGCATCGGCAAACTTCGGACCCATGTGGGATAGCTCGCAATACGTGAACCGAAGGAGGTAATAAATCCCCACAAATGCCGCGTATTCCTGCAATGACTTTCGACTTGCTCGATCCGATGGACGCAAGCACGCCCATCCTAACACTAGAAGCGGAAGAGCTCCAGTCAAAGCGGTCAAATAATGGGCTGCAACTGCTTCAAGCTTCAAGTCTACAAACCACACGATCGGAATGTTATAACTAGCAAGACACAAGGAGTACAAACATGCTCGGATCAATGCTCTTGTCGTCACTGCTCGTTGTCGAAGGTATAGCACTGGTAACGCCACCACAAACAATCGTCCACTGTAGTAAATCTCGGTCTTTACACGGTCTAGATCGGCCACTCCTGGTCTCCGCGATACCAATAAAGTGAAGAAAATAGTGTACACAAAGGCAACAACCATGAGCAGCCACAGTAGCGGCTGGAACGCAGGCAGCAGCACTTTACGCGCAGCTTTCGTGCTCCCACGCAATGCACCCGACCGATGATGACGCATATAGATGACAAGCCACGCACAGAGCATAAAGATCATGCCATATCCCAACGCCAAGGACCCCAATAGTAGCTTGATCCGCAACAAGAGCGACCCCATGCGACGAGTCCCGCGCAGTTTAGGAAAAGTGTCCGATCTTTATCCTATCAGCGAGTTGTAAAGGAGAGGAGGTGGGGGAAGATGAGCGCAGCGGTAGCTGCTTTTCCTCGCGTTTTGCTTAAGTTCTCAAGGACTGCAGAGCTAGCTGTCGTCTACCTTGCAGCAAGATCATGCATTTCTCCACTGAACTCAGTATTGAAACCACTTTTGCGGTGAGATTGGTGTACCACCTTAATATTCTAGGAAGCAGTGGAAATGTCCCTTCGAATATCCGACTGGATACTTTCCCAGATCCACGGATTTCTCTATCTACCGCTGGAAGAGTTCCCGGCGTCACTCTCCCGCGCAACTCGCTCTTAAAGAGCGCTGGCATGTTGATGACTGCTCTCATGTCACGGTCGTAATGCACTCTGCGTCATCACAGCAAAGAACTCCGAAGCATTTTTCTTCAGCTTTTATTTGGGAATCCACAGCTACTGCCACCTGGTCCATCCCCTCGTCCATCCCTTCGTCTGTCACCCTGTCCGACCCTTCGTCCGCCACCTCGTCCGCCCCCTTGTACACCACTCTTATACTTGACTGATATTAGCGTCTGGTGGCACTTCGAGCAGAGCTTGCTTGTAATGAACTCGTCCATCAACACCACTATCGCGCGCTTCTGCAACATCCGTGTCAACCTTCTCACTAGACTGGACGCGTGTCCTTTGATGCCATTATGCTTACTTCAATCTCCATACGCCACGTACGTCTTCTCGCTCACCGTCAGAACAATGCGATTTGCCATCACATCAACCGCCGCACGAGCCCTGGCAGGTGAAGCCAATGAACACTAGACTGGACGCGTGTCCTTTGATGCCATTATGCTTACTTCAATCTCCATACGCCACGTACGTCTTCTCGCTCACCGTCAGAACAATGCGATTTGCCATCACATCAACCGCCGCACGAGCCCTGGCAGGTGAAGCCAATGAACACTCGATAGACTTCTTGTCGGTCCTCTTCTTTCCCTTCATCTGTTAACAATATAGCAAAACTGACGCACCGTATCTGTCGCTCGTTACGTGATTGACAAAGAGGCGACTGCGTACTGGTACCATTTCCTCCACTGTCATCTCCACGGACTCGCTCTTCTTGGCATCACTCGTATGACGCATGATCTCAAACTGAGAGACATCAAAAGCGTGGTGCATTACACTCCGCTTGTTCTTCTAAACGACTTCACCGACAGCGATACGCCAGAAAGGTTCCAGTTGTAGCCCTCGATTTGCTTCTTCATATGCGCTTAGAAACCATACAGTGCAGTCGCATTGAGTTTGAGCTACTTGTACGAGTTCGTGCTGCGCTCTCTGTGACTGATACACACGGACACTTTCCCACAAGTCAGAATACTTTTCTGCAATGAGACGCGTCAGAGGAGTTGACACACGGTGTTCGAAGAAGATCGTGTCCGTGTAGTCGGGCAGAGAAAGACTGCTCTCCAGATATCACAGTGTGTACAGATTAACCAGACACCAGGCCTCCATCTCGATCTGTTTTAGCGCACTCGTGTTGAAGAAGAGCTAGCACTTCGGCTGTGATTGGTGGATGGACTTAGTCTGAGCCCAAAGCAGATGGTGTTCAGGCGACACATGACGGTGGAGTAGTCTTTGCCCAGCTTGAAATCGTTCTCCACGATAGTAGTAGCAGACTTCTATCTCTGCGAGGGCGCAAGCTGCGTGTGCTCAGTCTGTGCTTAGAGCTCCATGAGCCGTGGATGTTCCAGTAGGTATACGTCTGGCCGTGCAAATGGAAGAGTGGATGCCCCATACATCCCCTTTTGGATTCGTCACGCGACAGGTGAAGAGCCATCCACCAACCACATTTGAAATGCTAGGACTTCGGCGGCGGATAAGAAAAAATGGAGGGATGGAAAAAATTCCCCGATATTGTCGAAAGTGACATTGTCACTACTCCCTATAATAAATTGTTGTACCGCCGTAACAAGGGTCATGGAGGTATCCCAGGAGCTGTCGCTCCAGGAGAAGCTGGCGTACTTCTATTGCTCGTATGTGCATGAAGAGACAGTGAACCCTGAAGTGGATAGTGATGCTGTACGACGCTGGGAGAAAACGATGGCGTCTCGCCGTAAATCTCGTGACCGTGTGTGCGTCCTGCTAAACCAGATGGAGAACACATCAGCGGCCAACGTGCGTACGCTGGATAAAAGCTTCCGCGCCAAACGTGAGCTTCTACTGCTATCAGAGGGAACCATCCGCACTGCAGCCAGCGGCAGTATCTCCTCGTCTGGTCGCGGGAGCGTCTTGGCGCAGTTAGAGATCGCTCGAGCGAATAACGAACTACTACAGGAATGTGGTGCGCTCTCGGTGTTTACAGACCGTCTGCAGTGCTCAATCCATGCATTTCGTGGACTAAACTTCCAGCATTTGGATCTCGATCAAGTGGACGCACTCATTAACGACCTGCAACAAGACATGGTGCTAGTGTATCTGCTGATTGTTTTCAACTCGCACAAGAAGAACGCCGTGTTTGACCGTCAGCTCATGACAATTGGTATCACGGCCCCGTCGTACTCGCTAGTGTCGATTCTAGACTGTCTGAGTCAGCTAAACGTGCTGCCTGGCTTTCCAATTAAGAGGCTGCTTTTACTGTTCTACGAGTGGTTCTCGGCTGTCATGGGCAGCTTTGACGATCTCATCACACTGAAGCAATTGCGCCGCAAACGGAGCGACATTGATCCCTCTATCTTGAAGGATGATGCCGAAGGTTTGCTGCACTGCAAGACCTTCAAGCCGTATTGCGATACCATTCAACTGGATGCACAGGACCCATACTATTTGCAAAAGAAGAAATTTGCAAAGAAGCGAGAGATGATCCACAACAAATACTTGCATCGAGCCAACTATGAGCTGAAAAGCCAGCAGTCTAGTGACGCTGATCTGGCGATGAAGCCATTGGATGCCCTCGATGACGAATGGGAAGAGCGCGTGGAGACCTTGTATCAGCTCTTCTTACCCTGCATGCGTGACTACACTATCTTTTTGGGAAACCTCGTGACACTGTCTTGTGGTAGTGCACTAAATGCACGTGATAAGAAGACATTCTTCTCCCGGCGTCCCTCGGGTGCTGATCAATACAGTATGGCGGACTTCTCTGCTCCTGGCAGTGATAACAGCACCGACAATCTGTTTTGGAAGTGGATTCTTCGCGAGAAGGCGATTGTTTTGGATGTGTCGAATCTGATCATCTTACTCCTTTACAAGCACTTTCGTGCAAGTCATGCGTGCAAGGCAGAGTACTTCATGCAGTTTTTACTGGAGGCCAACTTGCTCGCGACGATAACAAAATTCATGAACAAAGATATTGGCACATATCTTCAGGTATCCCGTCAAGAATCCGACGAGTCCAAGACAGGGTTCTATGCTCTTGAAAAGGAGCTGGACAAACGTACCATTCGCTTTGAGAACGACATGAACGAATACGCGATGCAGTCTACACGGACAATTACAAGCATCTTGCGAATTTTGCAAAAGCTGACGAAACGAAAGCCCAACATTATCAAAAATGCGCTTTGTCGAGGACAGACAATCGTTTGGCTAAAGGTACGCTAAGCATTGTTGTTACTTGTGGCAAATGATTCTTCGCTTGTGCTGTTTGCAGTGCGTATTTACCGGATTGATGTGTGCAGCGTGTGGTAGCTCTTCAGATCCCCTTGCCACGTCTGTATGCCTTGAAATTGGTGAAGTCACAAGCGAAATATTTGGGCCACCAGGTTAGTTACCTGCTTACTCATGCATCGTTTTGCGTATACATTTCGGGACTTATTGAGTTGAGAACTCTTGTTTGCGTGTTGTTGCTTGGAACGCAGTGGATAAAGAAATACAGTTGTTTTAGCATGCTCACGGACGTGTATCTGCACGTGCGGCCTGAACTAGATGACGATTGGCTGCATTACGAGGATGATGACTTGAACAAGCCTCCGTCTCAGGACTCGGTGGAGAGGTTGATTTTTGGCGAGATGCAAGCGTATCACCACAAGCATTACTTTGATTCTCCATTTGGAGATATCAGACCTCTTTCTGGTGGAGCTTCGTTGATTTGCGAAGACCGCAAGGAGCTCAGCTCGGACTTGTTCATTTCAGACGGTGGACGTTTGGCTAAGATGTACGACGGTCTCAAGTTGGACCCAGTCAGCTTCTGTAAGCAGTACGAGAATTGGCTCGACGCTGAAAACCTTAAACGTGATTCAAAGGCGGATGTGGCATCGCTTCCGATTTCGTTCTAATGACAAGTTTGACTAGGAAGTGGCGTCCCTGTGCATGAATACATGTCTATCTGTTGCCTTTGAGCCTTAGTTCATGTGCATAAAATGCTGCGGTGCTGGAGTTAAGGAGTCTTTTATGGGTTATGACTGTTCCTGTTTCTATCTGAGCGTTCCTTACTCGAGACGAATGGAATGAGGGAGAAGACAGCTTCAGGCAATCCTGGGCGCCTATCAATTTATAGCAGTGGCTCCACTCCGTTCCAGTCGACCGTAGCCCGAGGCCACTTAGTGCGAATGACCAAATCAAGCGGTGGAATAAGGTCGTCATGGCTCACAGATGTACGTTGTTCTGCGAGGGCCATTGTGTTCACAGTGAGTCGGATTTCCTCATCTTGGTTCGCAAGCCCATCGTAATACAGCAAATCAACGCTTGATCGGGTGTCTAGTGCATGGTCCTCTAGTGCGCGTGGGTCTGCCACGAACAGAACCGAATAGTGCGACTCGCTACAGACGACCCAGATGTTCATCCGGGGCTGCTTGAGATTTGACCCCACGACTAGATTTTCATAGGCCTCGAAGAGTGAGAGGAAGCCAACCATCGACTGAGACGAAATGCCATGAAGAACGACTGCGCCAGGATCAGATGCGCTTGTTCCTTCCAGAACTTTGTCGTCATCGAATACGTTGCTGCGTGCGCAACCACAAAGCAGCAAGTTGACAATCTCTTGGGTGCAATAGTCGTGGGCACCGATTAGCTGATTCCCTGAATTTCCTGCGAGGTGGTCCATTTCACTTTCGATGTTTTCAATACCCTTTGTGAACAGAACAGAGATGACAAACTGTACGAGACCGGAACCTTTCGGATCCATAAACTGTGGCAAATATGCCGTGATCGTCTGTCGAGTTTGTTCCTCTGTGGTCGCGATATGTAGCTTATAGCCAGCCATGAATTTACGTTGACCACCTGCAGCAGCGTCTTTCACGGCAACGACACACTTTGAATCCTGTGCACACTGCCAGAGGATGTGAGTCAAGGCTTGCACCAACACCCATTCTTGAGTCGATACATCGATCTGCACAACAGCACAATGAGACGTGACTCACTCCATTCATTCAAACCAGAAGTCAATACAGTAGTAAGACCATGTACTTACGTTCTTCCAGTCGACAGGAGCATGTTGCAGGAGGAAGCGTAGTACATAGCCTTGGACCACTGCTAGAATACCACACGGACCACCCTGGTGTTGAACTAATCCAAATTGCAGATCGTGCACAGTTGAGAAGACAAAGCCCTGAGAAATGGTAGCACAAATACACGACCGAGTTGTCAGCCACGAGAACCCGCGCTTCATCTTCCTACAGCACGACACTCACCTGTTCTTCCCAATGGCTACTGAACGCTTTCTTGTTTGAGCCAAAAAGTAGTTGCTGCACTATCGCGGCTTCCGAAGCAGTCGGGACTCGAGTCGCTCCACCAGCAAATGAGGAATTGACGGCACTTTTCGTCCGCATCCCCGTTATCGGCTGCTCCAAAAGTGTTCCCACGTCCTCACAATCCTCGATTTCCAACGCCTTGGAAGAACCGCATGAACTGTCAGTCTTGACCGAGGAAGTGCGTTGGGACATAACGAACGCCGTGGCCAGTTTCTCTAGTGATTCTAATGTCGGACGCTCTACTTTGGAAGATGACTCAACATCATTTACCTTCCCATTGTCTATCACTTCATTTTGACCATTTTGCGTGGGCATGGCGTTAGATGTATTGTCAATCTGATCAGACTCACCCTTGCTGCTAGAGCGTTTACGACGAGGTGATGCTTTCCTTGCTGCATTGTTAGTCTGCTCTTCCTTGAGCTCTTTGTATTTAACATAGCAATGCTTCTTGGTCTTGTCGTTTCCTACAAACGCTGCAATTTGCTTCCATCTTGCATTCTTGTCATGCACGGAACAAGTTTTCTTGATCGCTTTTTTCAATGCACTGATCTCTTCCTTCGACCACTCGGTACCAAGTTCGCCCGTTTGTCGCGCTGAACCAGATCGTCGTCGGACGCTACTCAATGACGAGTCCATGTCTTTGCTGCTGATGCTCATCAAGTATTCCAGCAAAGTAATCCGACCTTCACAACACTTTTTCTTCTCTTTCATGTCGTTTGAAAAGCGTTCATTTGCAATTGGTAAAACTTGAGATCCTGCCAATTTCTCTGCAAGTGCGTTCAATGCTCGTGGGCAGTTCCAACTCTTCAGACAGTCCATTACAACTAGCTCTGCCTGACGAGTAACATCAGTAGCCGCATCTTCTGGCTCAACGAGACTCGTGGGCATTTTCAACCTGCAAGATGAGCTTCACAAGTGCAATTCGATTAATGAAGGACACTAATGATGTCCATAACTATTTCTGACAGAATTGCAAGAGTCACATGTATAAAAACACATTTCTTTAAAAAACACCGCCAGCATCCTTCTCCATTCGACACTTTCATCATGCTCACGAATCTTTTCTACTAATTGAGCTTGGTGCTTTATGTGCGCCAGGATCCAAGAGTACTGACACGAGCAAACACATATTAGGTCAATAATGCGTGTGTGCACTAGCCCCAAAAGTCATAAGTCGGACGTACCAGTTATCGACGATGAATCCAAGTGTAGCAATATCAACTTGTAATCCACCATTGAAGAACAAAGCTGTCGTGACCATATCATCAGAGAATAATACGTTTGCCTTACCGGATACTCATGACGCTAGACAGAGATGAACTGCTCAACTCAGCAGTACTCGAGCCGGTCTTTCGTGCTTTACGGTTGGGACCAAACACCTTCCAAAATCGTAGTGTTTCGTCAGCTGCGCCGGAAACAACCGTCTCACCATCAGGCGACGCTGCCAAGTGCAACACGCGAGAAGTGTGACCTGTGAGCTCTTTCACCTTGGTCATGCTCGGATATTTCCACAAACACAGTTCGTTCTGCGAGTATCCATGCGAGGATAGAAGTTCCTTTTCAGTGTTCGACCACAACAGTGAGCATACTTGAGACCCCGTGTCGACGCTGTTCAGCATTGCGCCATTTGTCGTATTCCAAAACTTGATCGTGCGGTCAGCAGTACCGCCACCAGTAGCAAGCAGGTTGCGCTCCCACGGGCACCATGCAATTGCTTTCACAGCTGCCGTGTGCTGCTCTAACCGGTGAGCAGGGATTTGCATACTACGACTAGTGCCAATGCTGCCAGCTTTCCACAGGCATAGCGCATTATCGTTACCACCAGAGGCTAACATGGTGCCGTCAGGAGACCACTGTAGCCCGCACACTTCCTGCTCATGACTAGTCAGCGTCGACAGCTCATGTCGCCGTGCTCGGACATCGTGGTGAATGATGGTGCTATCGCGGGAGCCTGACGACAACACATAGCTATTCCAAGCTAGCGCGCCAACACGTGACGAGTGTCCGTTCATTGTTCGCAACTGACGCGAGGCAGTGACATCCCACAGCTGCACCACGGACTCACTCGTTCCAATAGCCAAATGAGCCGAGCCACCTGCCGCGTCACTCCACTGCACTGAGCTCACATACTCGTCTCCATCGAGAGCCATGAGCTCGTTGATGTCACCCGAAACAGCGTTCCAAAGGTAGACACACTGACCCAAAGCTACTGCCAAGACGTTATTGGATCCCCATGACAGCAAATTCAGATAATAGTCATTCATCAACTCTGGTGCATCCAGGACTTTGATCGGCGCTGAGGGGACATGACGGTTCAGTTTCTTCGCGGCAGCAGCGGGTACCACCACCACTTTATTGTGCGAGAATCTGGCCTGCAATGTCGACTTGAATGAGTCTGGAGGAGCTACCGCTGGCTTGTCCTTTGTAAACTTGAGAATTTTGTGGTTTGAGTCATCTTCCTTGCCAAGCAGAGCGCTGGCAAGTCTCTTCTTGTATATCTGCTTTTCCTCTTCTTCAGCTATAGTGCTGGAGGTTGGAGCCCCTCCTGAGCGCCTGGGGCTACCGTTGTTCCTGCTATTAGTGGAAGCCTCGATGGCCGCTGCTGTATCGGGTGAGTTACATTGTACCAAGTCCAGATTCATGGCGCTTCGCGTCGGGATGAAGCGGTCCAATGCCTAGATTCACATAAACACACGAAACAAGAACGTTTGGACTCTTGGTTCAGATGATAAGTTCCACACTAGGATAGTACTGACGCTCTTGCTGCTGTTGACGCTGCAATTGGCGCCACTGGAGGGGTCTTTCCTGCTCTTTTTGGCACTTGAGACGCCATTCTTGATTTCGCTTGAAACCTTATGGGAATCTGATTCTGACGCATTGTGCGAGCGCTTGTGAGAGCTGCTGCGGCTCGGAGGCAGACGAACGAGTAGGGGGGACGACGACACACGCTCTTGACGTCGTACTTCCGCTCTGGGGCTCGCCATGGCTGCTTCCTGCCGTGTGAACTGGACAGGCCGGAGAATATGAGGGATACAATGGACCGTTTGGTTCTTAAACCGAGGTTTGAGGTTCGTAAAAAGATCTTTGAGCTATCATTTATGGTCAATATGCAGCGCCTTTACCCGATCGAAAAGGAACCATTTGAAAGTTTAAACCACTCGTAAAAATGGGTGTCCACGATATTCTTGAGTGATGGAACGTTCTCGTGATTGCAATGCTTCTACTCTACCGTACTCTCTGCCTTCTGAAAGTCTAATTACATCCTTCACCGCGCAGCTCGCTCTTGAGCCGAGCCAGCATGTTGATCGCCGCGCTCACGTCGCGGTCCCAGTACGTGACGCTGCACTCCGTAGCATTCGGAGATTCACCGCCACTGCCACTGCGACACCCTCACGTGTCCTCTTCTTCGGCAGCTGTTTGTCGTGCATAGGGACAGGCTATTTAACAAATGAAAGCGTCTTTCATTCTCCGTATGCCACACACATCGTCATACTCATCGTCAGAACATTGCGCTCCGCGATCGCATCGACCGCCACACGAGCAATGCACTTACAGAAGAGCTTTCACTTGGGAAACGGTCGATCCGCGTTGAATTGCAGCAGGAACGTCAAGTTGCTTCAGAAGGACTACAGTCGCTCCAGATGCTTCGTGTAGCTCGCCGTCTTGGATAACGACATCTCTGCAAGGACTTTCTCATACTCAGGGTGCCGTTTCTTCTGACCCTCATTCCAAGCAGTAAATCGCTTGAAGTCAGCCATGCGACGATACTCCTTCGACGTCACTTGCACAATGTCGCACTCTATGCAACGCTTAGGTAGCGGGGACTGGCATATCCAGTCTGAGCAATCGTTCTTCTTCTGCTCTCGCCTCCTTTCGCGGCGCCTCTATTAGTGTGGACTAACGATCTATTCTTTCACAACAGTACACAGCACCCGCATCCTGGGATCTAGTCCGATGACGACGTCTGGCACGTAATGATAGAAAAAGCACAGATCGCTCGGAAGACTTCTTGTCAGATCTCTTCTCACCTTCCGTCTGTGGCCGGAACAGCATGACTGACGTACCGTATCCGATCGCGCTCTGGAACTTCCACAGGAGTCAAGCGTAGAATGCCAGACCATTTCTTGAATACGGTTTGGCCGCGGAGTCCACTGCACACTCCAGTCGGTGTCATCTGGTGTAAGCGTGTCTCGCATGTGCAGCGCTTCCTTCACATCCATCTCGTCAGTACTCGCACGCATACATGACTGCCTCAACGAGGTTTCCTTTTCTCCTTCGCTTGCTTCTTGGTGAGATCGCTACCTAGTTCTCCAAATGTGAGCCGCACGTAGAGTCGGAGGCATTTCTTGAAGTGCTCACGAATCATCATACCAGCGTTGACCACCATCTGCTCACGAAGTTTTTATTTGAGCTGAGAATATGCGGTGAGATTCGAGACTTCCACGAGTCCGTGTTGTGCTCTCTGTGACTAACACGCATCGATACTCTCCAGCAATTTAGGGTTCTTGTGTGCAACAAGTCAAGTCTAAGGAGTCGACGCTACGGTCGAACAACAGTGTTCGAAGAAGGTCCGGCCGGTGTAATCAGGAAGACGGAGGTCTTAACGAGATGCCAGACATTCGAGAAAACCCGCTACCGGTAATGTTTCACTTGAGCTTTGTACAATTTTTGCACTTGCAATCAG
>NQFO01004484.1:0-15781 GCA_003991265.1 Pseudoperonospora humuli | reverse complement strand
AAGCAATCGACGAGCTCTTTGCACGACGTGCTAAGGCTGGGCATGTGCGAGAAAGCAAGTCTCCGCACTGCAGCCCCACTTTATGTCTGAAGAAAGCAGCTGGTGGTTGGCGCATCATGCACGCATTTAACAAGCTGAACGACGCAACAATTCCAGCCCAGACTCCGGTTCCACGCAAAGATATGATCCTTGCTGAAATGGTTGGCAGCACCGTCTTTAGTGCTATCGATCTGAAAGATGGATTCTATCAGATTCGAATGGGCGAAGACGATGTCCCACTAACCGCAGTGAGCACCCTAAGTGGCATGCTGTGGGAATGGTTAGTGATGCCACAAAGACTGAAGATTGCTCCTGCGACCTTCAATCGAATGGTCACGAACGTTCTTCGTCCTCTGCAAACATTTGCACCAAGTTACTTTGACGATATCTTCGTTCATAGTAAGGCCACGGATGGAAAGTCTGATGTCGATGTTTATCTTGAGCATCTTCGTCAGGTCTTTCAGGTCGTGCGTGAGAATAGATTTTATGCAAACTTGAAGAAGTGCATGTTCTTCGCCCTCGAGGTCTCTGTTCTCAATGTTTTTTGTGGGCAAGAGCGGTGTTTGAGTTGATCCGGAAAAGGTCAAAGCTATTGACGATTGGCCAGTGCCAAAGAACGTTAAACAGCTACGACAATGGAAGGGTTTGGCCAACAAGTACACGCGCAATTATCAGCGTTGGTGCAGCCGCTCAGGAAGCTCCTGAAGAAGGGCATTGAGTGGGAGTGGTCAAAAGACCGTCAGACAGCGTTCGAAGAAGTCAAGAGGAGTCTTTGAGAAACTCCTGTGTTAGCCCTTCCAAATTACATAAAGCCGTTCTACATGGTTTGTGATGCGAGCGACTTTGCCATCAGTTGTGCTTTGGTGCAACACGATGATGAGGGTCACGAGCGAGTTGTGTCGTATCAGCCACGACAACTATGACCTGCAGAACGGAACTACCCAGTTTACGACAAAGAGCTTTTGGCGATGAAGTATTCTTTAGTCAAGTTTCGTGTGTATCTGCTTGACGAGACGTGCTTTGCAATCTATACAGATCACGAATCGCTGCAAGCTGCAGTTAAGACTCTTCACCTATCGCAAAGAATGGCGAGTTGGTTCTCAATCTTAACTTTGTCGTACACTACAAGCCAGGCAAGACCAACATCTTAGCCGATGCACTGTCAAGACGTCCGGATTACGATCCGAAGACCAAGAGTGAAGACATAGACAGAGTGTGTCGACTTTGTGACGATGTTCAAGCGATTGCGGTGCAAGCAGCAAGAAGAGATTGTCGAAGGGTACAAGTCTGACGAAACATTTCAAGACTTGTTAAAATACTTCAAGAACCCTACGGACAAAGCGCTGCAAGGTCTTCTATCACGCACAAGATTGCGAGTTCAGCGCTTCCGAGATCACAATGACTTGTTGTACTATGCGATCAAACTAGGGGGTGCTGTAAGGGTTGCTGTTCCCAATGACGAAGGTCTACGTCATCGGCTTTTGTATGAGTACCATGACAGTCTTTCGGGTGGTCATCTTGGACGTGAGAAGACGTTTCTCAGTCTTTCCCGGGATTACTACTGGCCACACATGTACAAGTGGGTTCGTAAGTATGTGAGAACTTGCAAAGTCTGCCAGCGTGTGAAGCCATCTGGCTCCACGCAAGCTCCACTTCGTTTAATAGCTGTCTCATCAGACAGCTGGAAGTCAGTGAGTATGGACTTCATATTCGAATTTTCAAGAGACACACATGGACGCAATGGCATCCTTGTACGTGTGGATCGAATCAGCACAATGTTTGATCTTGCAACGGTTTCGGACAAGATCTCAGCTGAGAAGACTGCCAAGGTCTTTGTAGACATCGTATTTTTTTCTGCATGGACTACAGTCGAGATGGTGTCGGACCGTGACACTCGATTTACCTCCAAGTTCTGGCGTGCACTGTTTAGACTTTTGGACACCAAGTTGTTCATGTCAATAGCGGCACATCCGGAAATGGACAGCTAAACGAAGCGAGTGAATCGCGTCTTTAAAGACGCATTGTACAGTTTTGCGATGTTTTTCAAAGAGTGAAGCGAGTTTCTCCCTCTTTGCGAGTTTGCGATAAACAACTTGACGCATGGCTCCACAGGCCACTCGCTATTTTATGTGAACTACGGCATTCATCCTCGAGTGCCTGCTTTCATATTGGATGAGGTCTCAGCTATAAGGGGGGGAGGGACTAGTGCTCATGGAAACAAGCTGAAGTCGTCTTACGACCTGAATGCTGCTTCCGAACTAATAGCCAATTTTGACTTAATGAAGTACCTCTACGACCTAACAAGTCGCATAGAGCAGCAAGTCGATATCTTTGATGTGAAAAGACAAACCGTCGTGAGGTTTGATCGAGACGCAATCGCCAAGGCTTAAGATCTGCAAAAGGAACAAGCAGACAAGAGTGGAAGGAAGAACAAGCAAGTACACAAGGTCAGTGATCTTGTATTGCTTATTACGGCTAAGCTGCCTGAACATGCAGTGTCCAACTTAAAAAGCTCCAAGCTTCTGCCAAGATTCAATGGACCGTTCAAGGTATTGAAGTGCAATGGCGATACCTACACACTAGACATACCTACACGCATGCGTCCGCATCTAGCATTTTATGTTGGCAGACTGGAGCCTTACCTTCCGAGCGGATCGACTGATCCTACGAAGCCATTCACCAATGATCAACCGGATCAAGAAGCTTCTCCACATGGCCGCGTAGAATTGCAAGTTCTCTGCCATGAAGATTCTTCTCGGCGTACAGGCGTTGAAGCACATCAAAGGACAGATCCTTTACAGTTATCAACGCGGAAGGACGAGACTGGTACTGGGTCAGCAGTACCTCAAGAGCCATTCCTGCCTCTTCCACAAAGTGCAGTACACGGTCTTTATAAGTCTCGCAACACTACTCAGTCTGTTGGAGTCGGCCAAGCTTGATCTGGAGCTGAGCGAACCGTTCATCTACTCGAGGCCCCATATTCTCGAACTGAGAGAGTCGCAGCAAGTTGATCCGCGAATTCTGCTTCTTCACTTGGACCTTGAAGCTCTCGCAGCGATCACCAAGCATGGCGTCGCGAACCTCCAGCTCCTCCAGCTGAATGCGGTGAGCACTCTTCCACTTTCAGAGCTGCTCAATTGTTTTTGCGTTTAGCCCCACCTCCACTGATTGATGCTCAGGGAGTGCGTCGCTGGGTGGTTGAGTCGATTGTCGGTCACAAGGACCGAGCGAGTCATCAGCACGGAAAGAAGCGGTTGGACCCTCAACGCTTCTATAGAATTCAGTGGTTTGACTATCCGCCGGGCTCGGACACGTGGGAATCTCAACAGCCACTGGAATCTGATGTCCCCGACTTGGTTCGCAGCTACAAAAGCAGCTTGTAGCATCGCCTGGGGCGACGCTACGACGATCAAGGCATGTAAGCGCTCGGTCGTGCTGAGGAGTCCTTCTATTGTCACGGGCATTGCCACGACGAAGAAGCCGCTCCATCTTTTTCTCGTTCTCATGACGAACAAAGTTTGTTATGAGTCGTGCTTGGCTGCGATATAATGGTTTGGATCATCATGACCGTTGACCCGACGCCAACTGAAGAACCGCTATTTGTAGAACTCAAATTTTCCCATTTTCTTTAGAATGAAGGATATGTCGAAGAGTTCTGTAGCTATCTGCTGTCGCTTGAACGATGGATATTCTTTACGCTTAATTTGGTCGCTTGATCGTTTCATTATAAGTTAGAAAGTGAACCGCTCCGAAAAGTCTGCAAAAGTACGCAAGGTACTTTTGACTTCAAGGAGGGAATGATGTAATGGGCCATTACATGAAGTTGGATTTGTTTGCTAGATCATGTGTGTCACACACCACCTTTAGCGTGCATTGCAGAGGCAAAAGCCAAAGGGATTACGGTACAACAGGTCCCTGCATGTGTAACGTCATCTGATGACGTCATAAAGGTTCTCTGTACTAATCAGTGCAGAATGATGGTTCCTGCTTTGGGAACCTCGCTGGTGACGCACGCGACGTGTCACTGCGGGCTGAAGTGATGACGCGAGCCAATCACTTTACAGGCAATTTTCACAGTACTTCAAGCTCCCTGGATTGAACCTCAAGTGTACCCAAGGTTTTATATATCATTTTAGTAGTTTTATCTCTGCATGGGTAAGTTTATTCATAAAACCTCTAGAATCCCTTGAGGCTAATTAGTAGTAGCGAAAGCAAATTGTGCGTGCTTTATGATTCATTGCTAAAGATGAGAAAATTTAATCTCAATTGCGCTTAAATCAGGCGAATATGAAGACAGAGAGTAACATTGCATTCTTCGTATGGACCATTTTCTATAGATCGACATACATATGAATCTTGGCAAGGATTACTGCGAAAAAGTGGCTATGCGTTGAATACAGAAATATTTCTCACTGCAAGAACGTAGGAGGGCGCTGTTTACAAAAGATCCTCTAACACGATATGCAAGCTTGTGCTTCTCGAGGAAGCGTTCCCGATTTGGAGGGAAGAAGACTTGTGAGCTTGAAGGTAAATTTGCAACTGAATTAAAATGCTGTTATGGTTTCTATCAATATACTTTTTAGATACCGTGGCAACAGGGTTTACAAGAAAGACCCTGCAACTCTCTATATGAAAGGTATCTTATCTTTCATCATGATTTCATTTTTTGCTGTGAGACCAGTAAGAATTTTCATTAGATGGTACGAAGTATGTCAAGATGTTTGCAGATGACTTCTTGAGGTATGTAGAGGCTTACTTTTTAAAAGGAAGAAGATCGAGGGGGCTTTAAGTTAACTAGGTTCATGACATTATACAAGAAGACATGAGAAACACGTAATGGGCCTACGGTCCGACAACGGAGAGATCCTTATAAACAAGTAGATCACAAGGATCTGTACTACGAGCGATATTACAATTTAACGATTCGTACCGTATAGCTCTCAGCAGAACAAAATTACAGAGCAAATGACCCGAGCAATCATAGAGAAGACACGAAGGATGCTATTATTAAGAACACTTTGACGCAATGGTGGCCTAAAGCAGTGAGAAGAGCGGTATACCTCATTTTTTATTACACACAGCAGTGACATCGTACAAGCTAGGTTTCAATTTATCACCACTAATGCGCATCTAATACGCTCAGATGGACATGAAAAAAGGATGAAGCTTAGTCATACGAGCTTCTGGTGTATGTCCCTTGAATACGCTGAAAATGTTAAGGGGCATTGTGTATTGGCTTTGAAGCATCTTTGGTAAAGATGACACGTGAATGACCGACCTTGCGAGCAATACAAGCATAGCACCTTGATTGATATACCAAGTACGCACGCATAAGTAATGGCTAGTGACGACGTAGTACAGTGACGTCAAGCCATGTACGTTAAACTGCTATCTCACGAGTATAACAGTACCTGGACTTTAGAGCCCACGAGGTACAGCCAGCCGTATTATTTGGTGCAGATGGATCTTTACTAAGAAGCGTGACCATCATACGCGTGGTAAATAAAAGACACGTTTAGTGACGAAAGAGTTCGGGCAAGAATACGATGTGAATTTTACAAGCATACTCTCCGTCGCCACACGAATTTGATTTGAGCTGTTCGCTTGATCTATTTCGCATTTGAGTGCCAAATAGAATCCGAGGACGCAACACAGCACTTCTTAATTATTGCTTTGGAGAACCAAGAGCTAATGAAGATATTCATTATATTGACAACTCACAAAGCTATGAGTGTCATGCGATCAGGAATTTCTACGATCTAGTACAAGCTGTGCGTGTTTGGAATAAGTCCACACATCAAGGAATGGTTTTATAAACTGTGGTACGAATCAATACGCCTGCGTATAGCGTTTTACGAACGATTTCATCTAGGGTGATCTCTACGACAAGATCATTGTGGCAAAATAAGCGATGAGATCTATGTGACACGCACTGAGTATTGGCTACTTGGTAGATTGACAGCTGAGCTAGTTTATCGGTCGCTAAAGTGATCGTGTAGCTTTATCATTCATCTCTAGTCTACACAGATGACTATAGCCACCTATAGACTTTATTTGTGGTTATGAAGCTTAAGCTGTATGTATACATGAGTCCAAATTCCTCTGCCGGAGGTCTCCGTATATATTCATGTAGCAGTGCCGCGTACTTGCGCATGTCAGCTCTTGGTCGTAGCAGGACGGCATATTATGTCTCATCGACGCGTTCCTGCTCACGTATTTGTTTACAGTCACCTCCACCGTTGATATTCGCATGTTCAAGCACGGCGAAGAGTGAGCTTTTCTATGTATCGGCCCTTGTCGAGAGTCAATGTCTCATTGTTCTAAACAGCAATCACTGCGTGGGGTCCGTCGAATAGAGAAAGCGCCTTTTCTCTAACGTTCGCATCGCGGCGGAGGAATACCATATCTCGTGGAGTATAATCTCATGTCTGTCGCTTGCTGTTTTCCACTTGCTATTCTTCTATATCTGCTCGACCTTGCGTTGATGCTCTTTGGCACATTCCGTTTTGTGCTTGACGTCGAACATCATGTAAGGCCTAAATGCCTGTTGTGCTGCACGGAGTTAAAAACTTGTATTGTTTGGGAGCTGTTCATAGTCAGCTGTCGCTCTGAAGATTTATGTCTGCATCTTGTCACCGATAAGTAGACATATGCGTTCAATCACGGCATGTGCTTGATGTCTGCGAAATGGCATGCTCGATGCCGTTGCTAACAATCATTTTCGAAATTCCTTCTTGAATTTATTGCCTTCACCGTAGATTCATCGCACAAACCACGGGTCACACAACCAGTATCTGTTCAAAAGGAAACCTGGACCCATCCTTTGCTAAAGCATCTTAATCAACCTTGTTGAAGTGTCGATGATCGATAGGGCTCGAGATTGATGCTACTTAAATGATCCATTCAAGTCGACGGCAATGTCTTACTACGGCCACGCAATTACCCCTTTTTGCGGGCGGTTTGCCGTACTATACAGTTGTATGCTTTGCTTTTGTACACGACAAGCAAGCCTCGATGAAGTTGGTGGCGTCGCTCTCTATCTTGGGCCACGTGAATATATATGTTTGATGATTACCTTCACTGTGCTGGCACTGGGGTGGATCAACCACTCGTGATAAGTCTTCATATACTTTCGGCGAAGTGACTTTGGCGCGACTATCTTCAGTGAGTGAGCATCCACCAAAAGCTGCATACCTCTCAGCTCTCACTTACTTGTTTTGGCCATCGACGCATTCTTGTCTTGCTCGCGGGCATTAGCCTTCATGTCCGCGTCGAACAGCACTTCATTGTTTGTGTCCTTCATCGCAGCGAATTTCGGCTTTGTAATATCGCAAGTACCGGTTCTTTTCTCCAGATCGGTCCTCGTAGAGTTTTCTTTCATATGTCTGGAGAGAGCGTCGGCAATGATGTTCATATGACTCAAAATACAGTGAAAATTCCGGCCCAACTCTGTGATCTCTAACCTCAACGCATTATGTACATATCATGGAATGTAGCGTACGTCAAGTTCAAGTGGTCATTACAAGGAAGGACGCCTTGACTAGGTAACCGACTACGAAACTCGCGCGGTGACAAGACAATACTGAGCAGCTTTAAACAACTGGCTGGATACAAGCACAGGGTTTCACTGCTTTTTATCGACCAAAATATGTATTATCGTTGGTGTTGCATCATCACTGCCCCAAGTTGCACCTTCGATGCATCCGTATACATATGAACTAGTTTACTAAATTTCGGAAAAGCTAGTCATACTGTGTTTGCGAGTGCTTTCTTGACCTTGTCAAAAGCATTTTGGTATTTGGCCTTCCGCAGGAACGGACGCGGGTGACATCATTAATCTCAATGGACTGGCGAGCTCTGCGCGCCTTGGAATCGTGTCCTGTTATACAAACAAAACGGCGCAGATCACGGTGGTGGTGCAAAGGCGCAATAGCCATGTTTGCGTCAGGTTTGATCGGATTGGGTTCAGTACCACCTTCGCTCAATTCATGGCTCAGATACCCGACAGCGTCAGCACATATCTTGCCTTTTTTGTTGCAGCGTCAAACCTGCATTATTCAGCTGCGTGAATACAAAGTATAGGTCTTTCATGTGGTCATCAAAAGTTGCTGAGATGACAAGGATGTCATCCAAGTATACTTGCACGAAAAGCAAGTCCCCTAGTAGCTTATTTATCGAATATTCATTGTAACGAACTGCGTGTGTTACACAATTACGAGTATGATTTATATTACATATGTAGCTAGATAATATTAGAATATTATCTAAAGTAGGCAAGTAGATAAGTACAAGTGGGTCCTTTTGTGTTATTATTTGACTGGACGAAAGTAGATTTTAGTCCTATTTCGCCTTATTACTTAATGACACGAATATTGAATCGGAGCCATTACACCATGTGGTGGTTGCCAATAGAAACGAGCTGGGGCGTACTACGTTGTTATTAGAGTTTTCGTCATCGCAGGCTTTTAGGTGACCTGCTCTTGCATAGCTGCCATGAAATCGTTTCTGTTTGTCTGCCCATTTCGCTGGCCGTCACCGCCATAGCTCTTCGACGACTGATATCAGCTTGATTTTTAAAACGAGTTGTTACTGTTGTTGCCTGGATGATAGGCTGGCGAACCAGGGTCACGGAAGCACTTAATGCCGTCATATTTGCTGCTTTTACAGTAACCGCAGCAATTGTCGGTACGTCCTTAATTATTGACCTTGAGCGCTGGTTGTTCCCTTTTCAATCATTAGATCGCTGTCGAGACTGCTGATCTCTTGGTTTCTGCTGGGCCCCTCGAAGCATCTTGATTCGGGCCGGAATCGCAGCGAGCCCTTCCCAGATGATCAACATATTTTCTGACATGCGAAATGCTTGTGTTGAGCGTGAGTACACAGCTAAGCACAACAGTAGCAAGGAAAGAAGAGGCACAGAAGTAGACATCGAGGTTAATTAGATCTCATCTCGGTTCGGCCGCCATTTGCCCATGCAGCTTTCATTTAATATGAGGTCATCTGGTGGGATCATGAACTTATTTGAGTTCGTGTTGTGCTCTCTGTAACTGGTATAGTTTGATTGTTTTCCACCACTCGAGGTTCTTTCGTACGATGAGACGCGACTGAAGAGCTGTCACCACGCCCATACAACAGTGATCGAAGGTGATCTTGTCAGTGTAATCAGAGCGAGAGATCGCTCAAGAGAAGATGCTGCAACTTCACTTGGATCGGTTTGATTTGCATGAGCGCTGCGTTGGATCTCAGCTTGAAGAAGAAGGTCGCGACGGACAGCACACGACACTAGCATCTTCTTGTCCTTTTTGAACGCATTTATCACCGACCTGTCGTCTTCGTGAGCGCTTCTTCAAAAACCTTTGATGCTATGGGGAAGTCGTCATTACTTCGATTGCAACATTTATTACTTCGTGCTCGAGAAGATCAAAGCGGTGTGTTGGTCGCATCACAATCAATCAACCATTCGGCGATGTGTGCTGAACTAACAGCGAAAACTTTAGCATAGTCGCCATTCGGCAGTGAGGCCTTCCGCTCCATGTGCCCTGGCTAATTGTATTCAAAGAACTTTCCTTGAAACCAAAGCATTCTCTTTTGGACTATCCAGCTTACGGCCGTTGTCCTTGCCGCCCATAAATTGACCAGTGTCTACATTGAGTGCTTATTCCTAGGCTGTATCCTTCTTTCACCGTTCGTACACTTTTAAAAGCTTATCTGTGACTTCAATTAGCGCGAAAGTCTTTGCATTGTCGCGAATCGACGAGATCAACCTGTACCCCTAGGAAAGCTGCTCAATACCACCATAAGCTGTCGCGCTTTGTCATCTGGCTCTCTCAGCGCCTGTAGACCGACAACGACTTCGTCGCTATGGTTGCTCCGTCCACCATCTTGAAGCCATATAGGCGGCGTGTCATCAAGACACAGATGGGAAGCGTATAACGGTTGAAAAGTTTCCCTACGCTTTAATTTCTAAGCGTTGCGGAACGAATCTCGCTCTGGTGCTAAAGATCTACACCCTTCGCGATAATGCCTAGCACTTTTGCATCGGTCACATGTCACAACAATTCATATGTCTTCTTGACCTCCTGCATATGCGCGAGTAATCCCTTCCGGGCCAGCGTCACGCGCAATTGAACTTGCAATGTAAATAGTTATCATTCTTGATACGCTTCATGAGCTTCAGAGATAGTGAGCTTCTTGATTTCAAGAACTGAAATGCGCTGAAAGTGTCGGGTCAAACCCGTAGCAAGAATCATGTCAATGATGATCTTGCGAGACTCGGCGTGTTCAGGAGCAGTCATATGGCTAAAGACATCGAACACGTCGTAGACAAGATGCGGTATAGTTCGGCAATATGCATTCGCTCCAAGATCGAATCATCGCTATATGTGATAGCCAAATTGGACTTGGTGGCGACAAGGAATCCGTTTGATACTTCTGGATGCGAAATGTCATGTGCGGCTGCAGCTACAGCATCGCCGTGCAGCAGGCGAAGGAGAGGAATATAAAGCAAAGTCCGTCTATCACCTTCCCTCGGACCAGCGACCGATGAAAGTGGCCAACTAATGGAGAGCACGCTGCCGCAATTTCAGCTTTATATTTTTAATGCTCTCCATAGCTGATGCAGACTAATGGGGTGTAAATCGATGGAGTGCATCGATTCAATAGCTGTAACTTCTGTTGCTCTGTGTCCAGATCTGGCCTGGGTGAATACTTTCTCGTATCCCTGTTTTGACGATGTTGTGTCCTTCCATATGTCCCTAGCGTACTATATCGCTCTTGAGCAGCTCTATCATGTCGATGGCTGTGTTCACATCGTGGTTATAGTACCTTTCGTGACACTCCACGTAAGGACTCCATTTCATTCTTGTCTTTTAATCTAAACTTTGGCTCGATTGTGGACCCAGCAAGACCATAGAGAACTATGTGTGTCAAAAGTAAAGCCAAGTGACCTGTAAACAATCGTTGGATTACATCTAAGCCGCAGTGCGGTAGGCGAGTCCAGATGATCGAAGAACATCAATTTTACAGTCCGACACTGGGGCAACAGATCGCCATGGATCTCCCTTGTGTTCTTCGCAACCTTCGCATGAACCCTGTTCACGTATATTGTGTCGCGGCGCGCATACTCTTTGCACTTTTCGTAAGCGCGAGTTTAAGGCTTTCTAAGAAGTTCTAATTAGCATATCATTCACTTCTCAGTACGTTCTTACATCACTGTTGGTAAAATTTGCAATATTTGTTGTGACTTGACCAGAACGCGGTCTTGAAGAAAAGAGACTCGGACGCAATGCCCACAACCATCATAGCAGTATGGTTATAGTTTATCGTCAAAATACACACATCTTAGATGTACATAGTAGAGTGATTGAGATTCTATTAGCAGTCTTTATGTTATAAACTCATGGAGCGCTTGCGACGTCAAGCCTTAGCAATCAAGTAGAGATGCCCACCAAAATTTAGTTATGAACTTGGTCCATGCACACTTCTTGACGTGGAGTATGCAGTAGCTGGGAAGAACACAAGAATAAATGGAGGTCAGTGTGCTTATAGAAAGCTTTATCTCTATATCGCTCATGATAGCAATGCCAAAGTATTAGGTAGCTGCACAAGTTGCATAAGCGGGTTAGTCAAATAATGACTGCTCAAAAGTAGGTGCTATCACCAGAATTCAGAGCTCGTCCGATTGAAGAGTAAAAACCGGTCCAGGTTTGAAACGGCCCCGATTCAGGATCTCCCCTAACCCGTTCCACGGGCAACACAACACAGCTCCTTTTGTTCTCCTTAGTCTTTCCACTCTCCCTCTGTTTTGTATGTAGATAAAGCCGCGGTTTGTGCATCCATCTGTTGCTTTCACATAATAAAACACTGGTAAAAAAGAATCCACATGCTGCTCATCTTTTCAGCGATGATCACATGTTCTATGTTTCATTCAATCAAAATGCTAAGAAGGGACACCAGCTGGTTTCGTTAGTAGAAGAGGTGCGCATTTTGTGATATAGATGCTTATGCCTGTATCCATCAGTTGCAGCATAAACATGATCTCCTATGAGCTCTCTAGCATATTATACTATATTTAAATGAGACACTATAGATGAGAAATAATAGTCCCGTGAAGGCAAAAACTGAATCGTTTCTTACAACACATTTAACCAGAAAGATGAAAAGCTTCCTCACGTTGTCGTCGCCTTCTACCCGTCATGCATCTACTCGCCTGTACCAAGCGCTTGCATCGACTTCACTCGCCTTATTCCTTACAGTCATGCAACTTTCAAGCTCGCTCGTATGGTGTACTTCGGCTACGTTTCGTGTCTCCCAAGCATCTCAAATGCCCGAGATCGACCACGTGTTCGCTACTGATACCATATATTGGGATCAACGCAATTTGACTGATACGACTGCACAAACATCATTTCAACTGGAATTGGAACTGATTCAGACTCAGACTGTAAACCGTCATGGAATTCGGTAACGTTGATACACAGAGGAGAGTGAGAGTTACACTAACTGTGGTGCACTTTTGGTAATTGTAGGTACCCCACGAGTAAGATCATCAACGGAATTGAGGCTTTGCTTGAAAAGCTGAAGGTGTTCGAGACATCGTTGCCGGAGTGAATGCAAAACTACACTCTACCGTATAACTTGAGTGTCCAGGGGAAACTTGTAGATGAAGGGGAACGTGAACTACGTGAGCTTGGGGCTCGGTGTCTCACTCGAAATGGATATGATAGACCTCAAGTGTATTCGAAGGAGAATTACAGCGTTGCGCATTCGCATGTGATGAGGGCTCGGGATTCGGCAATTGCGTATGTTTTTACGAACCCAATCCGATAGGGTCGCAATTACCGAACACTCGTACATATTGCAACTGGTTGGCGTTAGTTTTCTTTGATATGGACAGCTTCGCATCCTCATTTTTTGCGAACGCAAAAGACGTGGAGTACATCGAGTACCCTCAAGACGAAGTTGTTTGAGAAATCCATTCATTCTATTTTGTGTGGTGTTGTTGACTAAGATCCATGCTGACTCGTTTTTCTTGAAAGGATGTATTGCTGCGATTCTTTGATCAGTGTGCTCGGTATCAGCGTGAGGTAAAGCAAAATCAGACAGCGCAAGAACAACGCGACGCTTTTCAGAACTCTAGCGTCATGACCGAAAATGCACAATGGCTGAAGCAGTCACTCGGCTTAACGAATGAAAGGATTGACTTTTCAGCGAAAGACGTAATGTCTGTGCAAAGCGCCTGCGCGTAAGTCGTCAATTTTGTCTATCTACGGAATGTATAGCACTTGGAGTCAAGCTTTTACCTGCTGTCCGTGTTTGCAGGTTCGACATCGCGCTGTATCACCGCGAGCACCACTGGTGTACGTTAATATCGGAGACTTTTATGCGTTCGCTAGACTATTTGGACGACATCGAGCAGTACTATTGTCTTGGCGGTGGGTTTGTGATCAATTACGAGATGGCAGCTGTGCTGGTGCGTGAGATCTTCAGCTTGATGAAAGCAAAAGCCCAAGGAAATAGTACTCTTTCTGGGATATTTCGCTTTGCGCACGCAGAAACTACACTTCCACTGATGACTTTACTCGGATACGGCGATCGCTCGCCTTTACTGGCAAACGCTACTGACGCCGCTATTGCATCTCGGGGCTTTCGGACATCAATCCTTTCCCCATTTGCAGCAAACATCGAGTTCCGCTTATTTCAGCAGAAAACGAGTCATGAATACTTCGTTCAGATTCTCGTCAATGAGAAGGAACTACCAATTCCAGGGTGTGAGCGTGTTTTCTGTGAGCTGTCTGAACTGGAAAACCTGTGGCGCTACTACTTGGAAACTTACGACTTCCACACAGATTGTCAGTAAGAGACGTAGACTGCGCGGTCGGCAACGACATGGATGGAAGCGAGAAGAAAACGATTAGTCACTCGCACTGAAACGCAGATTCGAGCCGCTGAAAGCGTCGCAGTGACCGCGATATCGTGCAAATGACTACGCGAAAGTATCGCTTGGGTTAGCCTGTTTAGAGCGTGGAACGAGTCAGAATAAACGACACTAGGAGTTTTAATCTTGCAATGCCATCGTTCGATACTGTAAGCTGCATAAGACGTATCTGGAGCGGCCGCATTTCTTGTAGAACAATGAGAGGTCTCTGCTGCAATTTGTGCGTACCCCGCGCACTCCTTGAGTAGCTCCATGCGCGAGTGCAAGACGAATAAGCTTTGCTCACAGTGCCATCAGATGCTGTCGTGGTTTCGGTACCTTGAGCATGACACGAAGCTACCGAAGACGAGAAAGTCAAAGATGTGGCACTGGTCTGTCAAGTACAGCTCGAATGGTACAGAAGGCACCGCGCACTACTAGGACTGCAAAGTAAACGCATTCATCGACATGCTAGAGCAACTCAAGCGTGAGTAGCTGGATGTTCTTAAGAATACAACACCATCAGCCAAACCATCGCGAGTACGAGAAAGTAGTCGCATAGAGTATAGAACATCGAGGGATTGTTCAGTAGTATATGCTACAAATAAAGTAGAATGTAGCAATGATCGCATGAGTAGCAACGTACCAAAGGACGACAATTCCGACGTTTCAGTGCTTTTGTGAACATTTGGACGAGACCGTGACTGTTCATGAGGCATTTCGTCTCTCTCTCCTTTGATATTCCTCATGTCGGTCGATGCAACAGTTTGCCATGTCTTCGGCTATGACGGAAACACTCGAGATTCGCTCTCCCTGCAACTCGCCGATGAAACGACTTTGGTTGTTGTGAGTGGTCATACGCTTCACTTCACATCTTCTTTGACTCGTAGTCAGCATTTCCTACTTTCTTCGCAACCGCGACGGATTGGAGTTTGATTTCAATTGGAAAACATCGACGTTTGCACTTGCTGCACGTGAACCCCAAGCTCGTATCTCATTGTATTCTTATCCGGACAAGAAATCAAAGGCACAGCTCGAAGCAGCCAAAGACAGACACGACCAAATCTTTGAGTATTTGTTCATCAAGTTTTCTCGTTGTGGTCGTCGTCTCTTGAGTCTTCGTTCAGCTTCACTGGATCGAGAGAGTCACAAAGGAGGAGACACACAAGATTGTGTGCTCTGTGTGTGGAACGTAGAGACTTTGGCACCAATTCCAGGCTGTGAACATTCCACGATTTGTGGATCGGTGCGATTTGCTTCGTTTGATCCTTCCAACTACAACCAAGTTATCGTAGGAGGTGATAATGGCCTTAAAGTGCTCAAGTTGTACACGGGCAAGACTGCTGCCTCGAGTTTGCTCCGAGCGGAGACGGTGATCGTATCAAGCCTAGCAAAGGATGAGAAGGTTGGGCAATTTGTCGACACTATGGATGTGGCAGAGTGGGAAGAGAGACGAAAACAAGTTTGTTGCCACGCGTGGCTTCCACGTAGTCGTCTCCTTGTTGCCAATCAAGCAGGTGATTTGCTGCTTGTAGATGCTACTGAAGCAAAGGTTTTGGAATTGATCACTACAGCAACTCGACGTGATCGTTGTGTTATAGCAGGAATTGTAGTCACGATAGAGACTCTTGTTGTCGCGTACTCCGATGGAGCTCTTGCGTGGTTTCAGTTGAACACGTGGGAGATTCTAAACACCGATGTTCTTCCTGGTATCGCCACGAATCAGACCGTGACGGTCATGACACCTACACCAAGTTATGCAAAAGCTTATGTTGGCACTCGCAATGGGCAAATTTTCGAGATCCGTACGAATGTTTTGCAAGATGA
>NQFO01004482.1:27205-63259 GCA_003991265.1 Pseudoperonospora humuli | reverse complement strand
CCTTCGGACATCAGGAAGTAAACACTTTTCGCCCAAATGCTCCAAGACTGTGGTCACGGCAGCAAGTTTGGAAAGGTAAACTACTCAGTAGATGAGATACGACAGCTAAACGTTGCTGTGCGCTCGTTGCTACCGCTAGCGAGTGAGATCTGGATGCATGTGGCGTACCGGTTCAACTACTTGCGCCCCGAGGGTGCTCCGTTCCGGAGTGTGGAGAGTCTCAAGCGCAAGTTTAAGAAGATGTGTTGCACACAGGGCCCGACGCTGCCCGATTACGTGAAGGAGGCCAAGGAGCTGCGCAAACGCATCAGTGGAAGAGTGGACAAGGTGGCAATTGACATGACGGAGGAAGCCGAGGGGAAGGAGACGGTGAGAGACTTGGCACTCAAGCTGAAGCAGATGGAGGAAGAGTATCACAGGACACAGGAGGAGAGCAGACGGACAGAGGCAGTGTCGTCGGCAAGTTTGGGGGTCATTGAAGTGTCGAGGCAGAGAGATACGAGGAGAAGATGCTACATTGAAGAGCAAATGCCAGGTGAGATAGCGATAGCTCGTGTGCGACGAGAGCACAAGAGACACAAGAGACACAAAAGACACGAGACGGAGCAAGGACTTGCTGAAAACGGAAATGACGCTGCATCAGAGAATGAAGAAGACTTGACGACGTCGTTGGACTCCAGGACTAAGTCAGCTTTAGTCCCGTCACTTGGAGTGATGAGATTGGTGCTGCAATTCATGGCCACACATCAAGTTGAAAGTGCTCAGCGCATCGAGACAGAACAGGCGCATCGAGACCGAGAACGACGGGAGCGTGAGGAGCGACGGCGTCGTAAAACACGTCGACGGCGACAAGAACAGCGAGAAATCATGTTTGTGATGAAAGCTTTACTGTGCGACCGATTTCCGGATTCCTTGAAGCATTGTTCGAATGACGGAGACTACTAACACCAATCGACACTACCAATAGTACAACAGCACCAACAGCAAGTTCACTACTCGGTCTGGCCTTGCGGCTTCCGTGACAACGGACACTTGATCAGGTGTTCATTCGACGAGTGTCCACTTGTGTCAGAAGCTGTGGCAAAACACGAAGTTTAGACGCGAGATACACGTCTTCCGAGTTGTTTGGACGCACACGATACGATGTCTACAGTTCGTCATAAAGCACATGAGAATTGACTCGAGCACGCTTGGGTCCATCCTGTGTCTTGAGTAGAGATGTGAGCGGGGGTTCTCAACAAGCGCAAGTCAAAGTGAAAAACTAAAGGATCAAGCTCTGTCTAGATATGAAATGATTCCAAGACGTGTATCAATTACTATATCTTTGTATACCTTTCCAACTAACATCCCAGAAAGCCAACCGTCAGCTTCCATATACTAAAACTTCCATACAAAAGTGACTACTTCTTCACCAAATATGCAAAATATCCTCCAACCAGCCCTGCGGCTGCTACGACCGCAAACCACTTCATGTGTCCTTTGCCAATACTTTTTAAGGCTTTGATTCGACCGTCCTCCTTTGCAGCCTTGACCACCGCAGCTTTCGCATCGTCCACATGAGGAACCTTCTGCGAAAGCGTCTTCAGGCTCGAGGTAGTCGTCCTCTCTTCGTTTTCGGCATTCATGGCAGCTGTCTTGCTGCCCTTGAGATAGCGCTTCATGCTCCCATTGTTCGTGATCGCGGGGGCCTCTTGATTCTTGACGGGGACGATGCCACTCGCGTTGGCAAAATCACAGCTGTAGCAGGATATAATGAGAAGCGCAAACAGGAGACGCAGCATGACCGTGCTTACTTCAGTGAGAGCGAGTCTGACCTTTGAACGTCACTCGTTGAATCAATGATGAACCATTACACACTTGTTGTTAAAGAGCCAGAAAAGCCTACCGTAAAGTGCTTTTTCTATGTTAAGAGCTACACTTCGATGTGTACTTATGACAGTATTACTAATCCGAGGGACACGAGATCCCTCACTTCGTCATGCAAACCTCTAGACAATATATAACGTTAGGGAGTATTTCGAACGAACTGACAGTGTCAGCGATGATGCTTCAGCTGCAGGACATGAGGATCTATCTAACTTCTTAGAATGTCAAAGTCGTAGCTCAGAAGCGACGTCCACGGCCACCGCTGCTGCCACGGCCGCGACCACCGCGACCTCCACGACCGCGACCGCCACCACCACGACCGCCACCAAAGCTCTGTGCTCGCATTTGATATGCTGATTGTTGTAGCTTTGGCAACGTCTTTGGGATAGAGTACGGGCAGCTCATGCCACCATCTTCAATCAGCTTCTCCAGCTGCTCCAGACCAGCAACCGGAAGATCAAAGCAGGCACCCATCGAATCCTCCGTCAGGGTCAACTGCTTGATGTCATTTGCAATGTTTTCAGGAATATCGCGATTTATAGCGTTCCAGACGTAGCCCTTTGCACGGATGAAGTTGGAGCTCATGAATAGAACCGTCACGTAGTCAGGCACACCAGACATGAGCGACGTACGGCGAGGCGGCTTGGTGTGGCCCGTGATGCAAGCCAGCGCAGCAGCCAGACACCTTTGAGGCTCCATACTCTCAAGCAGCTCGTTTGCTTTCTCCTGGAAAAGCTCAATCATGGCAGGGTCAACGTTGTCAATCTCCTTCAGTGCCTTGGCAGCAGATGCTTTGATCAAATCTTCCTGGTCTGGAGGACCCTTCATGACAAACTTATTGCCAATCTTACGCTCTATCTGATTCAGCTGGTCACGCTGACGAGCTGTGTACAGAGTGATGCAGACACCTTTTTTACCGGCACGACCAGTACGACCGGAACGGTGAACGTACGTGTCGACGTCAGCCATTCCCGACATCTTGCGAGGTGGCTCCGAATTGATCACCAAGTCGACATTCATGTCCAGACCACGCGCAGCAACGTCCGTCGCAATAAGCAGACGCAGACGACCTTCACGAAAGGCCTTCATAGTCGTCTCCCGCTGTTCTTGCGCGATATCTCCGTGCAAAACCTGGCTATCGGTTTTAATCTCAGGGTGCACCGCAAGCTCATTGCAGTCCTTCTTTGTTTCAGCAAAGATGATCGTACGCGAGTCTTTTTTCGCGTACACACCAAGCAGATTGGCCAACAAGGTCGGCCGACCCTGCCAGTGACAAGGAATTGCAATATGCTGCACATCCGTCGACGCCTGATCGTCCGAGTCCTTGACCAAGTTGACAAACTCTGCCTTTTGCATGTACTTGTTAGCCACATCCTTCACCCACTTGGGGATCGTAGCTGAGAAGAGCAATGTCTGGCGTCTGCCCGAGCTCTCGTTCTGCACTTTTTCCATGGCAGCAAACACCTTCTGCACGTCTTCACGGAATCCCATCTCCAGCATTGTATCAGCTTCGTCCAGGATCAAGAACTCGCAATTGTGCAGACGAAGATTGCCACGATCAATGTGGTCAATCACACGACCCGTAGTACCTACGAGGATATCCACGCCACTACGGAACGCATTGTTTTGCGACTGGTACGACGCTCCTCCGTAGATGCAGACGGTGCTAAGCGACGGACCTGTTTCTTCAAACTCGCTTGCTACCTGCTTGGCTAGCTCACGAGTCGGAGCCATGCACACGACACGAGGTGCACGACCACGAGCGCGCGGCCGCTTGTCCTTTAGCAGCATTTCAATCACTGGCAGTGCAAAGGCCAACGTCTTGCCCATTCCGGTCCGCGCACGACCCATGAGATCTTTACCAGCCATGATCTTGTCAAAAGTCATAGCTTGAATGGGGAAGAGCGTGTTGATGCCTCGAGCCTGGAGGTTCTTCCGGGTCTCGTCACAAATGTCGAACGACTCGAGCGGAGGGTTTTTGGATCCGCCAACATTCGTCGTCTTGGTCTCCGTCTTGAGCTTCTTGGAGATGGGCACGTCGACGTCACTCTCGTTGGACGTCTCTGACACGGGGTCCGTCTCGTCGTTCTCGGTCTCATCGCGGCTACGCTTCTTCTCCTTCTTCTCCTTCTTCTCCTTCTTCTCCTTCTTCTCTTTCGTCTCCTTCTTCTCTTTCTTCTCTTTCTTCTCCTTCTTCTCCTTCTTCTCCTTCTTGACGGTGGAAGTCTCAGTCCTTGCAGCCTTCGCTTCCTTTTTCGCCAGCTTAGCAATTTTCTTTGCTGCCTTTTCTTCTTTACTAAGCACAAGCTTTGCTTCGTCGGACGCCATGATGTAATGGAGGACGTAAGAGTGTAGCGATGATGGAGGCACTGAGCGAGTGCACTTGTGCTCCAGTCAATTGACTTGTGACGTCGAACGAGCCAAGCTGGCAAATGATTGGCCAGGCAAAGCATGCGTCATTAGAAATCAAAAGAGCCCTGATGACGCAAACGATCAAAAAGAGACCCAATTACCGGTATCGCATTACTTGCCTATTCATTTCAACGAATCAGCTTCCACATCAAGAAGACGTTACGTGATAGGATGAAAAGCCCACCTGGAGAAGAAACCTCCGCCTATAATCCACCAAAGCGTCGCCCCCCTCGTCCTCTCTTCATGGCGGAGCGCCCAGCGCCCGAGAGCTTCGGAAGGAGCGAGAGCTCAGCCACGTGGCCCAAAGGCATTATCAACGACAGCAAGCGACCTCCTCTGCCAACGTCCTTTCGTCCCGAAAAACGCGGCCGCGCAGACAATGATCCCCCCAATACTAGCGCCGTACCCACGGACGCGGCGCAATCATCGTCAACCAGCGAAGACCTTCCCCATTTAGCCAGCTGGCGATCATCTACCTCATCAACGGAAGGCGCATCAGGGGACGTAAACACGGGCACGTACACGCGCGTCCACCTCAAGGTCAAGGCACCAAGCCGCTTGGGTGAGACAGTGCATTGTTCCGGATCATCTTTTGTCATGGGACACTTTAATCCGAACGAAAGCATGACCCTCGTGACAACCCCAACCGATTATCCGTATTGGACGACGGTAAAGCCCATGATATTACCACGAGGAGTGCCCCATCAATACATGTACGCGCTGTTTTCCGGTGGGGTCTTTAGTTCCTGGGAACAGATTGAAGGGGAACGCGTGTTGGTCCCTGAAGGACGAGAAATGCTCGTAGTGGAGGAATATGGACAATTTGATCCGGACATGGAACTCATCCCGACGGGCGAGCGCATTGAACGCTCGTTGGTCTACGAACGTCGACGAGACGAGAAGTTTACGACTGGAGGACCCAAGACGACGTTGAAGGACATGGAGGAGGTTGTTACTGCTCCAATGGAGGACGAAAGGACGGCGGATGGACTGACAACGAGAGATGGAGAGGATCAGGACGATGACGACGGTGTCAAGTCCCCACGTGGCAGCATTATTGGCTCACCAGGTCAACTTTTTCGACAGAAGAAGAAGATGCAGAGCAGATACAAGCGGTACATGCCATCGAGTTATCATCCCTCCCCTGAAGCAATGCTGTTCTTAGTATGTTATCATTTGCCCGTGAAACTTACCAAGTCTTTTGTGACTGGTTCGTGGTCTGCTAAGTGGAATTGCGATAGTTTAATCTCACGAAGTGAAAACAGCATTGCTGAGAGTATGGGCACGACGTGGGTCGGATGTGTCACGTATCACGCTCGGAGTGACCACGAAGAGCTTTCGGATGACGACAAGCGCGAGATTACAGCGATTTTAGCAAAGATGAAGTGCATTCCCGTGTTTATTGATCGTCAATTGGCTGCCAACCATCACGGAGGATACTGCAAGAACAAACTGTGGCCCATGTTCCATAATGTGGACATTTTGGACATTTATTACGCGATTTGGGACCGCGCCGAAGTGATTGAATGGAAGGAAGAACGTAATAATGGCGAATGGTGGGAGGCGTACCAGGAAGTCAACAGATTGTTGGCGAATCGTGTTAGCGAATTGTGCAAGGAGAATGATACGGTGTGGGTACACGATTATCACTTGCTATTGTTCCCGTCGTACTTGGCTAACACATGCAGGAGCGAGAACCGCAAGCGACCCAAGATGGTGTTTTTCTTGCACGTGCCATTCCCAACGTCTGAAGTGTTTCGAGAACTTTCACACGGTACCCAATTACTGGAAGGTGTACTGGATGCAGATATTGTAGGCTTTCACTCATTTGACCATGCGCGTCACTTTCTCAATGCGTGCAAGCGCTTCTTGGGTCTCACGTATCAGTCTCGACGTGGTGGAAACCTGGGCGTTGACTACCGTGGTCGCAATGTGATTATCACTATTAGTCACGTGGGTATCGAGACGACGCTGATTCGCGAAATGATTGACAAGCCCGAGGTGCAAGAAGCAGCTCGGAAGCTGCGCGAACGACATGCGGGCAAGCTGCTGATTGCAGGCGTCGACGTGTGCCAGCGACTGAGTGGCATTCCACTCAAGATGCTGGCGTTTGAGCAGTTTTTTAGCAATTGTCCGACTTGGAAGGACAAACTCGTGTTTGTCGAGCGTGCAAATTTGACGCAAACGCGACTGGGGGACCAAAACTATAGCAGTAATGAGATTCGCAAGCTCGTGGATCGGATCACCAAGGCACACGGCCCCGAGTGCATTGACTACGAGGAGTCGTCTTGTCCATTGACTATGGAAGAGCGTGTGGCACTGTGGCTTGCGAGCGATATTTTGATGGTCACATCCATCCGCGAAGGACTCAACTTGAAGCCTTTAGAGTTTGTATTTGCAAAGGGCATAAATCCGACAAATCGACCGGGTGTGGTGATTTTGAGCGAGTTTTCGGCGTGTTGCTGTGTCTTGAACGGTGCTGTGCGTGTGAATCCGTGGAACATCACAGGTCTTGTGAACTCTTTGGACCATGCGTTGACAATGAGCGACGAGGAACGGCTAGGCCGTCGAGCACGGGATTTGCCGTATATTACCAGTCAACCCGCTGCAAATTGGACGAAGCAGGTTTTGTCAGTTCTCCATGAAGTGACGGATAATTCAGAGGGTGATGAAGAATACACAAACATGGAATACGTGGATATGGAGATTGGACGCTCGCACGTAATGCGCGTTGGTGATCGATCGGACTTTAAGCAGTTGAACATTGACAAGGTGATGGCAGCATACATGCAGTCAAAGCGACGGGTATTTCTCCTTGACTATGGCGGTACCATTATCGCTCGTGAAAATATTTCCATGCATGTCAAGAAGGACTTTACTGCTGTGACGGGCAAACAGCCATCTCCTCGCATGATGGAGGCACTGACAAACTTGACGAATGATCCACGCAACACGGTGTTTGTCGTGAGTGGCGTGACCAAGTTGAATTTAACTGCTTCGCTTGGACATATTCACGGTCTAGGCCTCGTATCGGACAATGGGGCACTTTACTCGTGGGCTCGATCCATCAACATCGATAATACCGAGGACACGAATATGCACGAGGAGAGCAGTCCACGTGATCGTCACTGGCATCAACATAGGTTTAAGTTTGATTGGGGTCCCGTCCGCGAGGCAGTTGATCCCATTCTTAAGGTCTACTGTACACGCACAAATGGTAGCGTCCTGTGGTATGCTCAGCAAAGTATCGCCTGGGACTTTCGCTCGACTGATCCCGAATGGGGTCTCTTGCAAGCAAATTCCCTGCAGAATGATTTAGAGGAAGTCATTCGCGATCTCCCCGTGACGATTATCCGGAAGAAGGGGCTCTTGGAACTTGTACCCGAAGGTCTTAACAAGGGCGTCGTGGCAAGACAGATTTTGACACAAGATGCAAGTCTCAGTGGTAGTCATCCGGACTTTCTCTTTTGCATTGGCGATGATACGACCGACGAGAGCATGTTTCGGGCCATTTACGACTATTATGCCGAGCGTACCGAGGAGAGTATGCATGGACGACCTGGTAACAGTACGTACGACGACTTTCTTGCTGCGAGTGACGAAGGTCCGCTCCACCACGTTTTTACATGCACCGTGGGCAAGAAACCCAGCAACGCGCATCTCTATGTGAACAATGTGAATGAGGTTGAGCAGCTTTTGTACGCGTTGGGCAAGGCACCAGCTGAGGTGCGTGACGTTGTGTGATTGAATACCTCGTGATGAAGGGAGTGTTTTTGACAGTGTTTTTTTGGTTTCTTTGGTTGGGGGATTTGGTTTGATTTGATTTAGGGCGAGTTGTAAGAACCGCTTTAGCTATGGTACTAGAAAGCTCTGAGCTGAAAAACGAGAAAAAAACATAAAAGATGCTTAAAACGTGAGCGTTTTTTCGCTTTGAATCTTTTTTTATTATTTCGAATCACGATGGAGACCTTGAAGAACGAGAAGCCATTGCAGGTTGTTGATGACGCTGGCGAGGAGGAGGAGGAGGTCGAGATCTTCTCGAATACGACGACCTCGAGCTCGTCTCTTACTCCCAATGGTGAGAAGACGTCGCTCCTTCCTCTCGCGTCACGTCGTTGCGTGTCCAAGGAGATGCTGGAACAGATGCCCGCCCTTGAAATTAACGTCTGTTTGTTTGTGAGGAATTGCTGACGATTTAAGGCGTTTTAAACTAAAAGAATGCGACGTGGTGCTGAATTGTAGACTTGTTACCATGAAGTGACTGTGCCCAAACCTTTCGGTTGCTTTCATCTGATGCAACTCATTGAAAAGTCCATCCAAGTGGGAGCTCTTTTCTCGCCAAAGTTGTTTGTGCCGAAAGAAATCTGGCAACAAGATCGAGTCAAGTTGGCGGGCATTCCGCTCAAAATCGACGTTTTTCATCAATTGAAACAAGGACTGGAGAAGACGAGTGTAAGTATCAAAGCAAGTATTGAACCAAGGTGTTTGTTTCCGATTGAAACTGATTGATTCGACCATGTGTATTATACTGACTTTGTAGCATGCTCTACCATTGTCGTCGGATACGGCCAAAGCCGCTTTTATCAAGGAATTGGACGCCTTGCTCACTTCGGCACGACAAGAGCGCGTGCAATTGATGCGATCCTTCCCTTTCCTACCACAGGATAAGAGCAACGCTACACCGCAGTTAATGCGCAGAGCAAACAGCATCAGCGTGAGTGACGTCTTTTTGTGAAAAAAACTCGCATGTCATGTTGCTGTTTTAATCAAAAGTTGACAACTATGACGGTGTAGCAAACGGATGAAGGATCGACGGATGGCCACTCATCGGGCATTGGGAAGCTCACCAACCTAGCCTTTGGGTTTGGACGCATGGTCAAAAAGCAGGCTATTGCTGCGGTGGAACGCGTGGGAGCAGCACCTTCAGTGTCAGTGTACGTGTCCAATTGACTCGCACAATGTTGTGGTTGTTTGACTGTTTTTTTTCCTCTCTCTCTCGTTCTTCCAGCTCAATCGATGAATTGGATGAATATGCTGCCGTCCTCTGTATGTTCTTCAACTCGACGCGGAGCATTGGTAGGATCATAGTAGCTCGCTGTAAACGTAGCGGATGTGCTGACTACGCTCGGTGGATGAACTTTTGTGTCGATAGAAAACCTTCTTGGACTTCGAGCAGATGCTGATGGCACGCAAGAAGCAGTCACTGATCCCAAGACAGTGCAAGAAAACTCGCAAATGGATGCCGCGACTTTGAAGAAACTGGAAGAACTTGGTACGAAAGGTTGCACTTGTGTGGCGCAAATGTCCTCATTGAAGCGAACTTATGATTGATCATGTGCAGCAATTTTCCTGGATGAAGTTGTCATTGAGCTGGTAATGCGCGACGTTCACAGTCTTTTGGAGGTGTATCTGCGAAGGTTGACGCGGCAATTCGGCGAGTTTACAGCAGAGCAGACGGTGCTAAAACGACGTCCATCGGTGTCGGCGTAGTGGCTTTACTTTGTTGCAATGGTAGAGTAATCTCACTACCCATGAAAATAATCCCACTCAACTGCTGTAACTTTGAGCCAACGTCAGTCAACAGCGCACTCGATCAATGTAGCAGTAAGAAGCTTCTTCGAAGACTCTGGGGAATCCAAAGTATCTTGCGTATCTTGAATCGCACTTGTAGGCCATAGCAGCAAGAAAAGACCACGGAGACACGCTATGGACGCTATAAAACACGTGAGCTAACAGCGTCGCTGGCAACAAAACCTGGCAAATTGCGACGAGAAGCCGTCAATATTGAGTGATCAATCATCCCATTCAGAGTCGTCGGATGAAGACTTATCCCAATCAATGTCATCATATCCATCTTTCTTTGCTGCTGAGGTTTGCCGAGGTACAAGAGCAATGACACTAGCACCACTTGAACGTCGGGCTACTGCAGCGAGTCTTCGTTGTGACTTTTGCGCAGAGTTTCGATTACAGTGTTTGCACATTCCGTTGGCTTGAAGCAATTGAAATCCCCATCCACCACATACGGAACACCTCAGTCGCATCTGAGCAGAATCCACAATGAAAGCAAGACGCAGTCGATTACAATGCGCGCAGACGCCATTCTTTTCCACAAGTCCGACACCGACGCCTTTGCAGCAGTCACATTTGCTCAATTCTGGACCATACGACATGCTTTCAAAGTTCATGTTGTATCCCGAAGTAGCTATCAGTGCTGAGTCAGTACTATACGGAATTAATGCCGAAGGCACTGCCATTCCATTTGCCGAATGTGGGGGAGTTGGTGGCATCATTTGGTGTCCTGGCGGCATTATGACTGGAGGATACATTGGCATTGGCATTGGCATTGGAGGCGGTTGCATGTACGGATAGTAGTATCCATACGGTGATGGCGGAGGCGTCATCATGTACGGATATGGTGGATACATACCACCGCTATAAGGTGGTAGGCCAGACAGGGGCTGCCCACTCATCGGATAACCAGCAGTGTAAGCCAATCCAGCCGCAGTATGGCCGTTGCTGTTATCCATGTGTGGCTCCGAAGACTTTACTGGCTGCGTGCTCCCGTTTTCATCCAAGTTTTGGGCAGCAACTGCTGCTGCTGCCTTCAGCTTTGCCCTTCGTCGTCTTTCACGCCGCATTTTCTTTTCCCTCGCTTCAGCCTCCTCATCAGCTTCAATGCTGCTACTTGATCGAGTGCGAGATTCTTCTTTCGTGCCATTTGAACTCGATGTGGATCGACGTCGGAGTGGTTCCGAAGTCACTGAAGCCAATTTTGATGCGACCAACAGCTCCTTCTCACGTTTCTTTCGCGCTCGTCGTTCTTCGTACATACGTTGCTTTGCATCCAGCATAGCGTCAGTAGTATCCACAGCCTCTGGACTTGGTCTATCATCCCTTATAGTATGGCTGTTTCCAGCGCCTTCCACTTGCTCGATCACTTCTCGCTCTTCAGCCACGACATGATCCGTTCCTTGACTTCGACGATGTTTTCGATGCTTCACACGCTCTGGTAAAGACGTCTCGCTATGGTCTTGACCTTGTTCGACAAAACTCTCGTCAACACTCGCACACTTTTGTGCGTTTGGTTCCGTACCATCCCTTCCATGACTAGCAACGTCGTGTTCATTGAGCTCGTCTTCCTGTTGCTTCTCCTGCTTCATTCGTGCCGCTTCTTTCCGTCGTTGTTTCCGCTCCTGTTCGCGTCGTTGTTTCCGCTCCTGCTCGCGCTCCTGCTCCAATCGACGCATCTCAGCAGCTTCCTCTTCTCGACGTTCTTCTCTCTCTCTCGCAGCCTCTTTCTCCCGCTCCTTCTTCTCCGCTTCGACCTTCTTTGCTTCCATTTCTTCCTGCATTTGTCGTCGTTTGCGCTCTTCCTCCATCTTTTCCTGCTCTCTCCAGCTCACCACCTTCTCGTCTCCTTCTCCTTCCTCTTTCCTCTTGGCTACTACAACCCCCTTCTTCTTCATATTCTTCGCTACTTCCGCCATAAAGTCGTCACCTGCAATGTCCTCCCTCTTGGCCATCATTTCTTCCTGTCGCTTCTTCCTCAAAAAGCGCAGTCGCTCCGCTGCGCTCATCCCCGCCGTCTCCGCCTCGTATTGGTCCTCAACTGACATCGACGGCGTCGTGACTTCTTCACGTATCGCTCCCTCGGTACATTCCGTCTCGCGTCGAGTATTCAGCATCGAAGGTGGTCCTAAATGCATCGCTCCAAGTCTTCCTTCCAGTGACGCTTGAAGCTTCATGAACGCCACATTTGAGGGTTTACTCGTTCCTGTATCCACCACGTGGTCCTCCACCTTCTTCTTCCGCTTTTTACGGTCTTTCTTTACGGTTGGTGACCGTCTTTCGGGTTCGTCTTCCTCCATATTTCGTCCACTGCTGTCTTGAGGAGACGGACGACGAGGTTTGGCCTTACTCTCGTCCATGGAGGGACATTCCCATCTGCTCTCTTTTGTGGTCTTGTTGTAGTAATATGGATGGCCATCGGGGGATGTGAACTGCTCCCATTCGCCTCGCAACGACTCACTCGGACTCTCGTCGTTACGGCGCGGCTTTCTTGCTTTCTTGGACATTGGACGTTAATGCCGTACTTAAGGAGGCCAGATGCGTACCTAATGGTCCATGCGGGTGGTGAAATCGCAACTTTATGGACCGAGCGGATCAAAATAGAGCGATAGCGAGAGCTACTTATTTCGGACTAGAAGAAAAAGGCGAGCTCTATTTAGCAGGCACTTTATTTGGATAACGCTTTTCAAGCGTGGTCGAAACGGACGACCATAATATACTGAAGCAGGATGATGGAACTCTATTCCAAGGAGAATGGTGACGAGAAGAACAATAGCGTCGCATACCGGCTCAAAATACGATCTAACGTGACTCTTTTCTCCAAGATGAACGTTGACGCAGTGTTTATGCGATGAAGCAGATATTTAGATGGAGAACTCTTCATGGGTGTGATCGTGAAACCTTTCACTTAATGTCACGGAAGAGAAGACGTTTGACTACAACAATAGTGGAGGAGAGGATGACTACGCCATCGACAATGACGTGGAACAAAGCGAAAGTAGGAGAGAGATTGTGTACGCTAGATATGCAGAACTGAAGAAATGAGAGCCAAAGTTACACAAGAATCATTACAGCGATGCCGCCATTCAAGATCGCGAGCTACAAGATGTTCACAGAATGCTTTGCTGCGACCATGGAGCCGCGACGTGAGCCCAGCGACCAATATACGAAAACTGCTCAAGAGAGAGAGATAGTAAAACAACGTCATACGAGAAAGCAGCAGTCTTGAATGCCGCCCTAACGAGATTTGGTGAGAAATACGGTTGTTTTACTGTGAATCATAGTCGCTTTAGAACTTTCTTCTTGTTGGCCTTCTTCTTCAGAGAAGCTTCAACATTGCTCTCCGTTTTCGGCTTCTTCTTCATTGGCGTCGACAAAGCCAAACTCTTTATCTCCTCCAAATCTGCAGCATCTTCAGCAGACCGTTTGTGCTGGTCGCTCCTGCTGTTGTGATCACTACTATCCTTCTTCTTTTCCTTCTCTCCTCTCGTCTCATCGATTCCTTCGCTTGCTACAGCCGATCGTTTCGGTGCATGAATGTTCGTCCACAGCTTCGCACGTCGTGCGTACTCGTCATAACTGTCCAGAAAGAGTTTTCCAGCCTCATCATTCAGTGAAGACTCGGGAAAGGGGACAATCAGCAGACACCGCACCACTTGCAGCACATGAGCGAGTCCGAGTGTCGGCTGCCAGTCTTTTTTCAGTGTATTGACACAAATGTCTCCTGCTGGCTGCGAGACATTAGGATGGAAGATCTTGGTTCGAAAGACTCCACGCGGAGGTTGCTCTGGAAAACTCTCGGTGAGCGTGAGCTTTACCGTAAAATATCCTCCTTCATAGGGAGTGTCCTCAGGTCCACGAATTTCGGCATGAATTTCGCACAGCTGCTCCTCGTCTTGTGGGAGATACCGGATACCATCTAGAGGCTCCATGACCAGCTTCCGAAGTTCGCGAGCCACTTGTTGAGCCACTTGAAGCGGCAGATTCTCCCGTGTCAGCTAGGTTGTAGAAAACAAACAGGCAGTTAGCACCATGTATCCAGTAGTTTGAGAGCCATGCGGATTGTAGACGGTGTCAAAGAGCACAAAGGACACAGCAAGTAAGAGCAGATGCTGCTACACTCGGCGCATGTGCGTTTACCATTGGGAGCGCAGTGTGGACGATGACAACGATGATATGACAAGCGAACAAGACGCAATCGAGACTTTCGCGGGAATAATTTAAATGGCCGTTCTCTTCGATGAATATAATGGTGTGGAACACATTCGAGCTGCTGTAACTTAGAGTGGTCTGTTTGGCTCACTTGTCATAATAGATACAAACGAGCTCACTTATGGCACCATAAATTGACATATTGCAAAATAACGCAGTATGAGGCTGAATTTCGCATCTGTAATCGTAATCCTAGATATGACTAACAAGTTAGAAACGCGGTAAATTCCACGAAATCGACAATATTGCACGAAACGACGCAGGGGTTTCGACAAATGGCTGCACGACGAGTGCTTTAAGAAAAGCACGATGAAGCAGGCGGAAGATGCTGCAGTCCAGGAAAATGGGCGTAGCACCCCGTCCTCTGCGCATGAGTCGTCGAATGTCGTCAAGTTCCAACAGTATCGAGAAGATCATGATGTCGTCCGTAAGTCGTCGGGGCGAGCAAGTTCGTCCACGCCGCGAAATCTGATTGTACCAGACTTGACTGACATTGGAGAAGCTCAAATACCCACTGCGCCACCTGAAGAGAGGACCTGTGTAGCGGGATCAGGCAAGAAATATCTGCAATCGGATGGCTCTAGAAGCAAACATCGTGCACCGAAAGAGAAAGTCGGCAAACGGGCAGTGACCTCGTGGTCGTTGCGTGGTAAACTTCGCTTCTTCTGTGATGGCAAAGCAGTATGTAGAACAACACGCAGCACCAGACGTACTCTCAGCCATTTGTCGTTGCAGCAAACTCTTGCGCTTGTGATGCTTTTGTCCGGAATGTTGGCCGAGGCAGGTACTCCAGCTCCTCGTTACAACGTTCCAATTGCTATCGGTATAATCTTGCTACCTGCTGCCACTAAGAATGGGGCGGTAGAGTATTTGCAACGTGAACACCATCAGTTGTACATTACTGGGTTAGCGCTAGCCACCGCTATTGATTTCGTGTGGCTGTTGCGTCCGCAAGAGGGGGCTTTCAATGGCTACTTTGTGGAAAGCATCAAGAGCTTCACAGACGTAGGCATTGTCGTGTGCACACTCGCCAAAATCTGCCTTATCTTTTGCAGCTATTTGGAACTCACCGACACGGAGCCACCGATTGAAGAAGTGCATGAAGCAGCACCAGCAATTGTACCACCAAGTTTCCGACTTTGGGACAAGGTGAAATTCTTCTTCCCTAGACGCACGCTTCCGAGACGGGCTCAATTGAGCATTGAAGTACTGCATCGCGTGCTGGTACTTGCGTGGATTCATCTGGTCTGTGGTATGCTGCTGCTTGCGCTTGGCCTCATTTCGTCTGCATGGTATTCAGGGCGGACTCAGTTTCGCGTAAACCCTGTCGGCATTCCGCTTTACATCATGCTGCTGCTCAAATCTGCTACGACGCTGCTGACTTTCTTGACATGTTCCCATCGCATCAACTATGATGCTTGCCTCGAGCTTTATGGCTTGCGTACGCGTGATCCCAACAGTAGAAGACAAAAAGTAGATGGCGTACAGGTACGTCGATTGCAGGAACCTGTTCTCGCTTACAACAGTGCTTGGCTGCATCGTGTTCAGCGTGCAAAAGCGCTTGATGGCATTGCTGGAGGCTATCTGCTCCTTGTGTTCTATACGGCATTACGCAGCGGGCAAATTGTGGGTGGACGAGGCGTGCCCACAATGTTGGCTTGCATAGCGTTAGTTCAACTTGTTTTGGACGTGTGGACGCCATTGCTCATCCTGGTTGCTGCTCGGTGTGGGACCGCATTATATGCACTCCATCATCGAGGAATACCTGGGACTGACCCTCTTTTTCCGCCGCAGCTTCGATGGGAAGACAGTGATGGCGATGATAACAGTGATAGTGACGACACAGATGACAACGATGATGGTAGCGATGACGACTCAGGCAGTGATCTCTCTCATCATTCATCTTCATCCAGTGAAGAGACCGATGGAACTCTATCTGAAAGACGAGGAGGACAACGACGACCTGAAAAAATGCGTGAAAGTCCACGTGATCCGCAACTTCCAATTGTAGACGTGGACGCTGTCGAGGGCAACGAAACTGCATGCAGCGCTCGAGACATTGCTAGCACCCGAGACATTGTTGCTGCCGCCAATAGCTCTGGAAAAGGAGCTTGGTTGCGACACTGGCACGGGGCATCAAACAGAGCTTATCTTGTGCATTCGCTCACCGGAGAAGCGGTGTGGGAGATTCCGAAAAACTCGACTTCTTCACCAGCATCCTTTAGAGCGCTTGCGTCGGCTAGAAATGATGATGACCTCGTCAACGGACAACTCACAGCAGAGACGTTCGATCGGTGCTGGAACGAGTTGGTCGATAGCGGTGGCTTCAACTGTCGAGTCTCGCGCATCCCAGACGTAGCTCTTCTTGCTCAACACCTTCAGGAGCACGATTTCACGGTTGTGTCCGATGGTATGCGCCGTAGCGGGGCTCATGAACAGCGCATTGTGCTATTTTACGCAGAGGCTAGCGAAATGAACGAAGAACCAGGTCTGATGTTCATGGGCGAGTTTGCTTTCGACAGTTTGAGTCTTAAGCTGCGAGCACGTTTCCGCAGCGCTGACCCACAGCAGATCGTGCCGTTCGTCAAAAGGCTGCAACTCAAAGAGATAGTGGGCTCATATGCTCCCTGCGACTGATCTACAATTTAATATTTGAGAGCTTGCTTCTTGCTGGTTGGTCACTTGTGGCAGGACTAATACACATTACTGTTGGAATGCAAGTTCCGACTGCAGCCGGAATGTTTACATGATGCTGCAGCGGCGTTCATCAGCCTCTTCGACAAACCGCTCGATGTCTTCGTCCGTGATCTTGCCTGGCTTCATATTCTTTGGAAATAAGTCCTTCACAAGTACGTCCTCCATGTCGGAACGGAGATAAAAGAGCAAATAGGCTGACGGACTCACCACCTGCTGCTCTTCTACAACACGAACACGCTCGTCGTCGTAATAGTACCATTGGTCATCGACAAAATTTTTCGCGTACGCCGTGTAGTGGCCGCCGCCAAGAGCACCCTGATGATTCACGACTCCATACAGGTTATACTTGGTTTCAAGACAGCGTGATTGATCCAAGTTCGAGTTTGTGTATCCACGACGTACGCGATTGCACACCGTTGCTAATTCGGCTTCACTTGCATGCTGGCTGTCGGTAGTCGTGTCAGGTGCTGCATTGGCACTGGCTTCTGCATCGGCTGAAGTTTTGTCTCCATCCTCAACAGAGGCACCCTCAGCTGATTCCCCTGGCATCTTCTCACTATCTTCAGTTTTCTCCTCTGCAGCATTTTCCACCGTTTCGCCTGTTGACAGTTCAGCAGCTTTATCTGTGTCGGACCCAGCGGCCTTCGTATCTACGCTGTCGGCTGCGGATACCTTAGTGGTAGTGGCACTTTCGCTGCGAGCCCTGAGCTTCGTGAGCTTTCGTGCAGTGGCCGATACCCCACTTGATTTGCCTTTCGGTCTTTTCATTGGGTACTTCTCTGGAATTTCGACATGTGGAGCCACGCAGGCCGAAAGATCCAAGTCATGGATAGGAAACTCTACGAGCGACGCTAGTTTCCGGCGATATGTCTGTGTGTACTGGAAACGCTTCAGATGCACCACCATCACTGGTGGAAGACGCCAGATCTCAAGCTTCTTTGTCATTTCCTGGTGTCGCCTGCAGCTCGAGCAAAAGCCCTCACTTATCTTTTCTTCACTCGTAAACGCATCCAGGCAATGTTTCAATGGAACTGGACCCTTGTCAATCGCCTCGTTCCGTGCAACGCTGTCGTGGTTTTCAATATGCTTCATTTTGTCAATCATTTCGCGGTCCTGGAACACACTTAAGTCCCAATCGATCGCAATGGCCTCTTCTTCCAAAATGTCAAGAGGGTCCGGTGTACACGGGATCGTGAGACCAAAGCTTCGCGTTAGCCATGATGACCGCGAATCTGTCAGTCCCTTGCTCTCAACGCGGCGCAACAGAAAACCACACTTGGAGCCAAAGCACATGGAAGCATCGTCGAGACCCGTGAAAACGCTATCAATGTGATTAGCAATCAGACGATCAGGGTTTTGCGCGTCTTCGCCAACCCATTCAGTCGGAGGCGTTGCATTAGGACCCACATACTGCTTCACACGTTTCCACACTAGTTGATACAAATGGAGACCACTCGTTAGCTCAGGACAAAGCCGTACAAGGTTCGGCGATCCAAAGGGAACAGGCCTGAATGGGTTCTTAAAGTACACAGCCGAGTAGCTGAGCTTGCGCGAAAGCAAAGGAATATACAACAACCGTGCTTGGCGAGGTCGCAACCTGTTGAGTGGAACCTTCAGCTCATCATCTGTTCGACGAAGGCGGACGCGCACAAGAGGCTGATTCTCGTAGTCAGTGTGAGCTGCGGGTGGCTCCACAACGACCGCCGGAATGTACTCGTGTGATTGTGTTCTCATGCGCACATCTACCAACGCACCCTTGGACAAATTCTCATAGAAAGACGAGAGATCAGCTTCATCTTGTCGTAGCCCGCTTGCCCCAGTTGCTTGAACGTATGATGGACGACGATGCCGCGTAGCCTGTATTGTCTCTGCATCAAGCGGTTCCAATTGGAACGCGATAAGCCGATCAACACTGCGAATTTGGCCCACTCGGCGATTGTCTGCCTTGAAGCTCAATATCATCGATCCACTAAACTCGCACAATTTAATATCACCCTCGGAAACGTCGGGCAGATCAAACTTCTCGTTGCACATTTTCATCAGCTCATGCTTCAGGTCAAAAATCGTCGCTGAAATACTTAATCGTACTGACACCTTCATTGGAGTAACCCCGTTAGCAAGCATCAGCTGCACCGTTACCGTATTGTGTTTGGGTTCAGGCAGCGGCACCTGCAAGAAGGTGAAAGGCTCAAAACGTGCAGATTTAAAGCTGCACACACTGCACGTAAGCAGCGACTTGTACTGGCCCGTGAACAAAGCCACGATGATCGAAACTTCACGCCGGAGATGATTGCGCCACCATTCATCGGCAAGGTCTGCATCGTAACGGCCGTCACTGTCTGGTTGCTCGATGTAAGGCTTATCCTGAATACGGTTCAGATCCTCGCTCAGTCCGCTCAGCAAAAACGCGAGCAGTTCCTGTGCGTCTTGCTGATCATTGCCCCGAAATACCTCATTAAATTTACCTATCGACTTTTTAAAGTTTCTCGGAGAAATCGATTTCTGTTTGACACACCACATGTCCTCAGCAAGCTTACCGTACACCTCCGCCAGCTTTCCTTGGAGTCCCAGCGTGCTAGTACGATTAATGTCTTCCAAATACATGCCCGACACGAAATACTCAGCCAGCAACTTTGTGTTGGTAAGGCACTGCAGGGCGGAGTTCATATAACACGTATTACCGAGGTTTGCAAGCCCAACGGAGCCACCGGAACGCATTCGACGAGGAAGAGCAAGCTCCTGCTTTCGATGGGTTCCCACTTCATGCGACACCGAAGATGAGCCGTCTTCTAGATCATCATCCTCTTCGTCATCTGTATCGTGTTTCTTTCCCTTTGACTTTTTCTTTGACACTTTGTTTTTCGTCTCAGTTTCCCAAATATCTAACACTGGTTCACCACTGGTGGCAGCCACCACATGTCGTTGAATCTCTGGCCCACCACCATACCATAGTTTTAGTGCCATCCACAATTGTTCGCAGATGATGACGAAATGACGACCCATCTTAATGTCATCGGACGGCTTTAGTATTCGGTCGCGGCGATCACTCGTGAGGAGGGGGTAGTTGTTGATACACTTTGGGCGGGTGATCTCTCCCTTGAGATTTTTCATGTAGCTGTCTTTGTTTGCGCTGCTATTACCATTAACCTGTACCTTCGACGTACTAGGAGAAGAAGTTGCGGTGGTGGTGGACTTCGAAACTGAGGGCGAAAGCAGCTGAGACTCTTTCACTTGAATCTTGATGTACCTGCGCCAGTGCACGAACCACTTGCGTTCAATCAAATACCATCGGTCATCCTCCACCAATGTAGTGGGATCGTAAGGAGTGTAACATCCTGTCGCGATCAGCAGCTCCTCCTCCTTAGTGGCCGGAACTAAACCCAAATCGATGAACGCTACCTCACGCATTATTCGCAACGTTGCTATCTCGTATTTTTGCTTGACAGTCCATGCCGTGAACTCATCTAACGTTAGTGTCAGGATCTCAGTTTGTGCCGACGATGAGCCCGCGCTCGAAATGTTTCTTCTGTGTCCAAAGCTCTTCATGATGCCATCCACAAAAATTCCTAGTTCGGATCCTGATACTGACGGTGTTCTAGGGCCCATGTTCTCAATCAATGATGAGGATGACGAACTCTTCGTCGTATTCATCGAAAAGTGCCTCTTTTCAATAAGTGTCGCAATCAGGCTCTCCAGGTCCGGATTCTGGGTAATGTCCAGTCGAAGCATACCATAGATATCCTCGCGGGTCATATTTGAACCATCAGCAGCACTCGCGAATAGCTTGAACGCAAATTGGGCCTTTTCCGTAATGCTACCTCGACAAGCTGTTGACAAAACACTCACAAAGCTGAACACATCAATGTCGGTCCCATTTGCGCGCGAGCCAAAGCAGGAAAAAACGCGGCAAAACCGCTCATCCGACATCTCCAGAGGAAAATCACTGCTTAACGCATCCACGTCCACCGCATCGCCGCCTCCGGAAGCGCGGTAGTTGTTAAAGGCGTCCTGGAGAATGGATACCTCCTTGGCATTAAAGTGCGTCTCGTTGGCAAGGATTTTCTGCTGTACTGCTGGATTGAATTCTTCCTGTGACTCCAGCAACTGCGGGTCGGCAGTCTCGCACAGAATGTCAGCAAAAGGCGCCATCCAATCTACAAGCGTGTGGCACGCTTTGAGCTCTGGAACTATCTTGATGAAATCGTCACAGCTCATGCGCACACGACCTTGATCGAAACCTTCACTCAAGAGACGGCGGAGTTCAGGCCGATCCAGCACGTGTCGCCCCTGGAGTGACACCAAAAAATTACTAAGTCCCGTACTTTGTACTTTACCTGCATGGTCCAAATCGCACATGTTGAAGATGAACTGGAGCTGGTCTTCTATGGTGCCACAGCGTAAAATTGCTATTGCGCGCAAAAACTCGTCCATGTTGATATCAGAGCCTTGTCGATCCGATACAGCTTTCATAAAACGCATTGCAAAGCTTGACGGCATATCCGGAAAAACACCAAGAATATCCCTTCGGAAAGAGGCGCGGCTAATACAAATCTGTGATCCTGCCGTATGCATAATGACACTATGCCGATTTCCGAGCTTATCTGTAGTACTTCCTTTTGAAGGCTCTTCGACGCTAGCCAAAGTCGTCGTCGTGACATCCTCGACTGGCGACGTTGGTGGACGTCCACTACTCGAGGAGCCTAGCGAGTTTTCGGCCTCTGTCTTCTGACCGCTGGAGATATTCCCATGGTATAAATATTTGGAGGAACAAAGTCTCTTGAATGCCGCCGAAAAGTCTTCAAGCATTTCTGGTGGAAGCATGTTTTTCATCCTCTCTGATTCAAGCTCCTTCTTGTGACGTTGTAACTTGCGTTCGTACGACTCCATGTGCGCATATACTTCCAAAAAGTTAAACAGCGGTACTCGTATCAGCGGTCGAATGTCCAGCACCTCATTGATGTATTTTTCCAACTCGCTCCGTCGCTGCTCTACAACGCTTTGATGGCGGTTGCGGAACACATGGCGTTTAGGAAAATACAGTTGCTTAACAGAAGAGCTGGTCCTCTTGAGCCTTTCATGCAGCTCTCGAAAGTCCGAGTACCGTTTACGGATGAGCCATTGCAATCCACCCTGTAGCTTTACCTCGACTGAAAACACCGTATGCATTGCCTTGTCAATCTCCGCTTCGGTGACTCCATCCGTGGGCAGCGTCACACTCTCAATCTCAAAAGAAGGTGCAGAACCTGAGGAAGGACTCGAGTACGCCGACTCGGCTGCTTGTCGCTCTCTCGTGCGGAGGCCGATAAGTTCATTGGAAGTGTGGGACCTCTCCAGAGTCGGCATGGTGCGGGAGCTACCAGCTTTCGGTGGTAGTTGAGGCACAGTATCGTCGTCCGACGCGGTGCCTTGCCGCTCTGTTGTAGTGCCCGTTGCATCGTTAGCTGAAGAAACAGAGGACGCAATGGATGATACGGATGGAGACATAGCACCTTCTAGCGGCGTCGGGGCGGAGGTCGCGTTTTCCGCATTGCTGCAGTGTAGACTGAGCTCCGGGGCCGAGGAGAGCGACACGACCTCTTCCTCCTCAGCATCCTCCTGAGCATTTTCCTTGGCGATAGAGGCTACATGTGCGCTGTTAGTGTCGCTGTCGCTGTTCCTTGTGGTATCTACAGCGTCGTCTCGACGTAGAGCCAAGTCACAAGCAGGCAAGCTTGAGGACTTGCGCGGCGTAGTGGCAGGCGCTGGCTCCGTCGTCGAGGCCTCCTCCATTCTAGTGATCGAAAGGAGCCGTAGGAGGTTCAAGTGCTCCTCAGTGCGGAATGCAGGAATGATGGTTGTGCGAGTTAAGACTGCGCACCCGCACAAGTCTATCTATCTAGTAATGTAAGTTTGAGCTTTTTTGCTCTTATTTGTTCGGTTTCAAGGGAAACACCCCTCCCTAACTCAAGTACAATACACAACATCCTATTGAACGGAATATCCGAGCTGAACGTCGTAATAAGACAGAAACGGGCTATCTGCGCGGTCGAGTGCAGGAAAGTGTGGATGTAGCTCAAATAAGCGCATGCGAAACGTTGAAGATAGAGAGAGGCTAACCGTACATAACTTTGTGCTTGATATGCTCTTTGAAAGGTTGATTCCGCCACTGTCGTCGTGTCGCAGTTGAAGCAATCATATATCTATCTAAATTCGTGCTAAGGCGGGTCTTCACACTTCAGGCAATCCTGACTAACGAGCAGCATGCGCTGAGGGTGTCCTCCACGTTGTTCCTAAATGGACACTTTCCTCCGGCCACTTGTGTTTGCTTCCGCTATGCTCTACGCGTCCGCCCTTCGAGACACACCTCCGTGCATCCTTCTCCGCGCAGTTCACTCTTGAGTAGCACCAGCATGTTGATGGCTACATTCACATCGTTTAGTTCCAGTATTAACTATTCATCAGACATTGAAGCGTTTGAAGATATCAAACTACCATCTGGATCTCTTTGAGAGCATGAGCGCTGCGTTGGATCTCGTGTTGAGAAGAGGATCGACACGTGACGCTAGAGTAGCCCTTTCCCTTTTCAAAAGTATCCCTTTTGATCGTGCCTTTCTCTGCGGCTTGTGCTCATCCTAGTGTTGGATTTCCATCGATTCTTTTGGGCTGTGGGTGTTCTCATGCAGTGTAGATGGAAGAATGGGTGGGTGCTTCATGCGGTAGCCTATCCCAGCCATTGTGCCAATGAATGGACAATGCTTCGACCAATCAAGCCCCTATCCGCCATCTTGATATTGTTATTGGCAAATTGAACCAATGCAGGAGCAATAGTCATCGTTTGCTCTGGTGTTTCATTAAAAGATGTACGCAATAAGCCAAAGCACTAGAAGCAGAATCAGGTGCTGTCTTTCGTACTTCTTGGACGCTATCATATGGGGTATGTATTGACCGACTCAAGCAGCGGCAAGACGCGATACTTAAGCTAATTCACAGGATACTCTAGGTATCAATCGACGGAGAGTCCATTTCAATGCTACCGTATATGTCAAAGTCCATCCTAAATACGTCTTACTGAGTGTGACCAACCTATGTTTCTCAGTATCATGTACGTAATGGACACTGTAGACCAGATGTGTCGGGACAATGATTTGGCGCACTGATAGCACTTTTGGCCTATATCGATTGATTGATACAGCTGCTTGGCCGCCGGATGCTTATTTACGTTGACCCTGCTGCGTTTCTTGTATCTTCTGCTGCATAATCATAAGCACAGCTTCGAGCATATTGCGCTTACCGTCAATGACTGTCTTGAGCTGTTCCGTGTTGCTCTGCAAGAACTCGACTTTCCGGTCCATAAACTGTTCAGCCTTCTCCACTGACTGCTCCACAAAGTATCCTGTGCCCACATCCACCAGCACCTCCTCTTTGCTAGCCAGCTTAGCAGGAACAAACATCGATGCCGTGAGGGGAACCAGCACCTCCTTGTTCAGATCAGCAGCTGCCATATTCTGCAGCGCCTCCTTGGACTCCGTGAACCGCGACTGAGCCTCGCGTAGTCCGCCGAACGACACCGTTAACTGCTGCAGTTCTTTCTCTAGCTGTCCTTTCAGTGAGCTTAGCTGGTCTAGCGACAGGTCCACGAGGTTTACCTCGCTCTGCGCAGTACTTGCGTCCGCCATGTCTGGAAGTGCTTTGTCCACCAACAACAAAGGAACTCAGTAGCAGTATTTCTACCAATTACATGTATCATTTCCGTTTGATGTTTCATTTCGGCCAATCGAGAAGAGTAAAATGCCTGATTGATCTTCTGCATCAAAAGGCAACTCTTGGTATCCTTCAGGTTTTGACACCATGGAATCCACTACGCGCTCCAGTCAGTGCCATATGATGTAAGAATGTCGCGCATCTACAACCCATCCGTCTCGTTGATACTCCTGCACGCACGCACGTATGATGACTTTTTTCTCCTTCTTTCGCTTCTTGATGTGATTGCTACCAAGCAGACGTTTCTCGAAATGCTCACGAACCATCACGTCAGTGTTGACCACCATCTGCTCACATAACTTCTGCTTGAGCTGAGAGTATCCAGTAAGGTCAGAGTCTTCTCGAGTCCGTGTTGTGCTCTCTGTGACTGATGCACACGGATACTTTCCCACTAAATGAAATTCTTCTCTGCAATGAGACGCGTCTGAAGAAGCCCGAAGAACAGCGGCCATAGAAGTGTCTTGTCGGTGTAGTCAGGCACAAGGAGACTGTTCTCAGCCTACTGCACCTCTAATAATTGTAAGCTCAAACCATTTATTGCCCTAATGTAACGGGGCTAGATACGGTAAGCAACACCGAGCTCAGAGTTCGCAATTAGTAAGTTAGACCTAAACGATTTAGTCCGAGTTACTAGCGTCGTCATCGTCCTCGCCTAGGAAGCTCCAAAGCTTCATGGCCACCTCGGCAGCGCGCTCACGTCGCTCTTCATCTGCGAGCGATTGGCCTTGGTCACGGACAGTTCTCACCTCGGAGATCAGCGCACTGAATTGAGCCATGTCAATGTCGGCATCTTTATCGTCGCCTCTTGTACCTTCTCCTGGCTCTACAATCTCTAGAGCCTGTAGCAACGTTTGAAGCCGTGAGTCATCCATGGAAGTATTCGGGTCTTCAGCACTATTGCTCGTCTCTTTCTCGCTTGCCTGACTCTTTCCTGTCTCTTCCTGGTTCGACTGTTTCTCTGCGTCCTCTGTCACCTCCAGCGATGCAGGAGCCTCTACGCAAGACGAGCTCGTCTTCATAGACTTCCACATATTGCAATGCAGTGCTTCTAGCACACGTTCAACGCCCTGCTTCTCGTCAATGACATTGTCGTCGCTAGGTGCGTACTTATCACCATCTAAGGCCACAAACTCAAAACCACTTGTTTGACACCAGCTCTCCATTTCCTTCACACTTTCCACCGTCGCTGACGACGTTCCAGCCACCAGTAGACAGACGTCATACGCGAGCGTATCCACAATGCGCTTGGCAAAGCGATGTACGTGCAAAAAGCTCTCTCGCTGTCCCGCATCTACCACGCATATCACTGCCTCATAGTCGCACAATTCATGTTGGAGTGGATGCTCTGGTTCATTGTCGAGCACCTGGTGCACGTGAACTTCAACGGGTGCTCGATAGTACTTGGTCTGCAGATTCAGCACCATCTCATCGGGCTTGCTTGCGTCTTCTGTGGGCTCATTGCACAGCTCACGAAGCTTGGTAACTACCGCCTTATTCGCCGTTTGCACGGAGCCTACCACAAGCAGTCGGGAGATCTCAGGGGCCATCATTACGAAATGCTTTGACGGAATTTCATTTAAGTGCGATATCTAGTCAACTAAAAAGTCGCTATAGTTGCAGCGAGTTAATACCTTAATGACAGATCCTCGTCACTGTCGGTATCAAAGCTCGAGAGCTCCAGCAATCGCTTGGCACGCTGCAGTAGCTTAGCACGATCGTCTTCAATGGTCTCGTCCTCTTCGCTCGGATTTAGATCATCGAACGAGTCGTCGAGGCTCTCGTCCTCCTTTTCTTCGTCACTAAAATCGTCAAAACGAATGCCGAGCTTCTTCTCAAGTTCGGCAATCGGTCGCTGCATTGCGTCCATGACGATTGAGTTGTCACTGTCGCTGTCGTTAGTCGAGTGTCCGTTTATGTCGATAGCAGGTGCAGCGTCTTGTTCAACAGCTTTGGAATTCGAAGGGCTGATGAGGTCAATGCGTGAAATGTTAAAGTCTTTTCGTGTGGCAGCTTGAGGTGTGGACAGCTCGTGATTCTCCATACGTGAACAACAGACTCGGTCTGTTTGTGGTAAAGATACGTGGCCATCTTCTTCTTGCACGAGAGAGAAATGTCGAGGCACCACAGGCGACGAGTCACTCTCGTGCCTTTGTGGAAAGTCGACGACAGCTCGAGGCGTAGATGGCACGTCGTCGTTTTCCATTGAAGCAAATGGAACTTCCTCTTCTTCTTCTTCTTCTTCTTCTTCTTCTGCTTGAGCAAATTTGTGCTCTTCTTGGGGTGTGGCCATGTCTTCCTCGTGCTCCTGCGAGAGCGTTTGCATGGTTTCCGGTCCGACTGCACTCTTCTCCGATGGCAATAGCCCGTGGTCCGTGAGCCGCTTGCCGGTCGGAGGAGTGCTGAATTTTGCAGCGTTTTGCTCTTGTTTTGTCACTTTTCGCGTCGTAAAGCTTCTCCTTGACTCTTCGCTTTGGACGGATCCACCATCGTCGGCACCAGCGTCACCCCGTTCATGGCTCTCTATGCTTTCACTACTGCTCATGCTGCTACTGAAATTACCAAGCGCTTTTTCCAGTAAACTCATCTCGGCCATCGTGCGTTGCATCGAAAGACTTGCAAAGCTCGCACTGCTTTCGCTGCTAAGTGGCTTTTGCATTCGCGTAGGAGTAGCAAACGTGTTGACTACATCGTCTCGAGTTCTTGGATGTGGTTCACTTTCTTCACACGTATTGCCTCTTGTCTCGTCATTGGCAGGGACGTTCCGTCTTTGAAGTGGGTCTTTCCTGTCACAATCAAAGGCGTCTTCACGATTCCGATGATCGCGACAAATGCCATCAACTGCATCTTTGGTACCTGCTTGTCGATGTGTCGATTCTTGTGAGTGGTGTGATGAGTCAATTTCGTCGTTTCTCTGCGTGCGTGCTCTCGATCTTCCAGTGTGCTCTTGGACAACAAGACCATCGTCGTCATGGACTGTAGTCTTCGGATCCAGCTCTGCATTCTTTTGCTGCTTTTTACGACGAGCATATCGAGCTGTTTCCAGTTCCAGCACTTCCTTGTCTTTAGCAAGCTGTTGTGCCAATAGCTGTTTCTCTAACTCTTGGCGAACACGATTCTCTTGGCTCTGAAGCGCATCTTCTTCACGGCGATGCAACTGGATCTTTTCTTTACGTGCGTGCTCTTGGTCCTCCCTCTTCCAGCTTTGAAATTTCAGCAAATCTTGAAGCTCTTGCTGCTTCACTCGAGTCTCAAACTCAGTCCGAAGACGCACCAGCCGCTCCTCCATTTCGCGCTGCTTGTAAATTCCTCGCACACGTTCGTGTGTCTCGGATTCAATTCGCAGCAAGTTTTCCTCCTCCTTACGAGATGAAAGCTCAAACTCAATCCGCTCCTTTTGCGTTGCAAGTGTTCCTTCCAATCTCTGGTACTCACATTGCAGCATTTTCGAGGCTTCCTCCAGCGTATCCTGAGCTGACGACTCCATGTGACGAAGATGTTCAAGTCGTCTTTTACGCGTACAAATGTCTAACGTCTTCAAACGCAGCACTCGCTCCTTCTCAGCAGCAATCGCTTCTTTCCGTCGTCTCTCTTCGGCCTCAATCATCACTTTTCGTTCCTTTAGCCATTTCTCATGCTCCGTCTTGAGCTTCTTCGACTCTTCTTCAATCTGATGGAGAAGCGTTTGCTTATGAGCAAGTTCAGCTTCTTCCAACGCAATCCGATGGCGTTCCTGGTATCACAAGAAACAACGCGTTAGTTTGTTACCATCAACAAAGCCAAAGGCAGTACGCACGCTAATCTGAAAGTCCACCACAAACCGTGGGTAATGAGTAAACGCCGGGTACTGTCCTCTTGACAAGGGCCATAATGGTCCATGGCCTTGCGTTGTAGCTGCGGGGTCTTCAATTGCCGTAAAGTCACTCAGCTGGAGCTTCTCGCGTAGATTCGTCATTAGCTGAACAAACTTTTGCATGTCGATGGCATTCTGCTGGTGAAAGAATTGTTCAATTGAAAAACGATCACAAGCAGCGAGAAGAGCTGTCCGAAAGTAGGACAAATACGCCAACACGGCCACAAACACGAGCTGTGGTGTGTCCGAGAAGGTAAAGAGATGGTCCCATAGACACATCCATTCGTCTTCGCTCAGTACTTCGGTGAAAATCGTCCGTAGCAAACTCCAGGCGTACGCCTCAGACGTCACTTGATAGCGAACAAAATGGTCGTAGAGTTGAGTATCCCGTCGCGCCACTTCCTTTTCAATTGCACTCAAGGCAAACACAGGTGGATACGGAAGACACACTAGAAAATCACGACACCAGTGCAGTATGACGCTAATACTTGCTTCAAAAGCGGCCAAGTCATTTTCTCGAAAAATCTTGACAAATGGATACACAAGAGCGGGCAAGTAGCTCACTTCACCGAAGGCTGGGCACCAGTACACAATGGCCGAAAGAATGCGGTGCAGACGTCGAAAGAGGCGGCTATCTTGCAATGGATAGTCGTCCTTTAGTCGGACAAATACCGGATGTTTACCCTTCGCCACCAACGACCGGAAAGCTTCTTCGTTCTTAGGCAAGCGAAGAAGAAAGCGCCAAACCAGAACGCGGTACTTTTTCGGATACATTCCATTGCACTTTAAGCTGCCAACGAGGCGCTTTCGATTCACTTCAAGCTCGCGTGCTGTCAATTGAGTAGGAGAGCGCAAAGGGTTCGAGTGTCGAGTTTGCGCTTTATCCTGCAATGCACGAACGTCCTTCCCTAGCAAATCCTTTGTCGGTACACTAAATGACCTTGTGGCAGCTTGGACACTGGCACTCACTGGATGCTGTCGAGTAAAGTCCGAGTCCTTCGTGGCTGTTGCACCACTTGGAGTCTGCTTTGTAATCTTTCGGGGATGTTTAGCGCCAAACAAGCTGTCAATAAGCTTTGAAGGGACTGGTCGACTTTGCTCTGGTCCACTTGTGTCGACTTGTTTCAAGTCTACAATAGGGTCCATCTCGTCCACGGAAAACCTACTGTATAAGCCAGATCGAGTGCGTAGGCAAGCATCTTGTTCCAGCTCAATTAGTCCCTCTTTTCGTCGCCGTTCTTGAGCCCGTGCAGCTGTTTCACGTGCAATGTCAAGATCGTACAAGAGCAGAAACCCGTCGCTACGTTTACAACAGTCCGTCACGTTTACAATACGATCACAAGACACAAAGCTCGTTACCTTGTGGACGCTGCAAGATAGCGAGCATGGCACTCAATATCAAAAGTCACAATCTTTCGTCCTTGGTTTGAGATTTCAACTTTAATCTGTGGATGTTTTGCTGCCACGTCAAGGAAAAAGACACTTCCATCATCTGCTAAGATGCTGATCATGGCGTTAAAGCCTGGAAGGAATGCATGCTGCAAAAGACAAGAAATCTTCATCACATTCAAAGCCAATTGAGCCATCCACATAAACTATTCCTCACCTTCACAACTTGTTTAATCGGTGACGGGAGCTCAATGATGCGTAGAATCGTCTGCGATTCAAGACCCCACACGTAAATGTACGGCGCTCGTCCACTGCAATTACATTGTTAACAACAACTCGCACACAAGTTGCTCACACATTCGCACCTGGCCACGACCACTTGATGATCATTCGAGACCGCAATCTTTCGCAGTCCAGGCGACTGCTCCTTCTCCGGCAATGAGAACCGATACTTTAGCGCAAGTGAATCAAGTTCCCACATGACAATGGTATCGTCTTGGAAACACACCGCGACGAGGTCTTCGTGATCGACAAACAGAGCTTCCTCGACTCCTGGACCGGCATTTAAGACTCGATATCTCGACCAGTCTTTAGTATCCCATAGAATCACTGCATCTTGTGACGCAGTAAGCGCCAAGTGTCCCGATTGTTGAAACGATGCACATCGGACGGGAAGTCGATGACCCCGCAAGGTGCTAATGAGCGTCTGTGATTGCACGTCAATGCATCGCACCGTCTCGTCCTCACACGTGACAAGGAGCTCCGTCTTACGCTTTGGACTAAAGCAACAGTGAATCGTAGGACTCCCTAGATGCTGCACTAAGGAATAGCGATTGGTCGTCACATAGAAGAGATAGACACGACCTCGTGCGTCAGTAGCAGCGAGTAGATCCCCCGAGACGTTGAACGAGACTGCACGGAAAGACGTAGGACGTTTATCGTACGAGCTGATTGGAAGATTCTTAATGCATGACAAAAGCCCTTTACTGCTCACAAGTGGTCGTCGTGGCCAGATAATCCCGTCCTGCGTCGCTCGCAGCTCGAGCGTTTGAACCATGAGAGCGTCGAGTCACTATTTTGAAATTAATACTAAACTTTGTATACCCATCCCAACAAAGATGCCGAGTGACTCGGGCCTGCCCCCACGCAAGCGTCTGCCACGTCTGGACATGGACGCAAGCGACGCTGTATCGCTACAGGATAATCGACAGGACGTGACGCACTCCACTGCACTGGCTACTTCACCCACTGCGTCATCTTCCAGGGACACTCTTGTTGCCAATACAAAGAAGAAGATCAAGACGCAGTCACTCCCGCACGAGCAGGGCCTTATGTCCGAGCATGTAACGTCCATAAGCGTGGAAAAGAGCGACGACGGGAAGAAGCAGCATCTGGACGATGAGAGCGAGGAACGAGTGCCAAGAGCCCAGCAGCTCCGCAATTGGGTACGACGTCTGCGGCAAACGTTTGGTACATCGTTCCTCGTGCTTGTGAGTCTCGTGTATGCGGTCCAGGGCTTCACGAGCTTTGTGGCGCTGGCCATCAATTATTTCTTTAAGGATAATTTGAAGCTACAGCCGGCAGAATCGCAGTCATTATTGACGATTATGATGGTGCCGTGGGGGATCAAGCCGCTCTATGGCATTATTTCCGATAGTTTCCCGCTCTTTGGCTACCATCGCAAGTCGTATATGATGCTCTTTGGTACCATAAGTGCCGTCTCAACGCTCACACTATCGGTACCAGATCTGATTACGACTCCACTTGGTGCTGTGCTATTGCTCATGCTCAACAGTTTGTCGGCGGCGGTGATTGACGTGGTGATTGATGCAAAAGTCGTCGAGATGTCGCGCTTAGACCCCAAGTATGGCGCAAATGATCTGCAGTCAGTATCCTGGGTCTCCATGTCGATTGGTGGCGTGCTTGGGTCGTTCCTATCGGGTCCAGCGACGCACAATTTGGGCGTACGCGGTGTCTTTTTCTTTGCAACCATTGGTCCACTTACCATTTTAATTCTTTCCATCTTCATGCATGAAGTCAAGACAACGGTGAGCAAGCGTCACTGGAAGACGTCATCGAAGCGACAATTGCGACAGCTAAAGGGCGCCATCTGCACGCCCGTCATTTGGATGTGCGCACTGTGGATGTTCTTGTCAAGTGCTATTAGTCCTGGGTATTCGCAGGTGTATTTCTACTTTGCAACGGATGTGCTCCACTTTACGCCCGAGTTCCTGGGCACTGTTTCCGCCTTTGGATTCCTCTTCCTCATGGTCGGTACCATGCTGTACAATGCGTGCTTTAAAGACATGTCGTTCCGTCGTATCTTTTTCATTGCGCAGATTAGTTTGGCGGTTGTATCTCTCTTGGACATTGTGCTCGTCACGCGTACAAACTTGGATGTGGGCATCCCTGACAAGGCGTTTGTGCTGGGCGACGCCATCATTGCAGACGTCTTTAGCCGTCTCAAAACAATGCCTGTCATGGTGCTATGTGCCAAGCTATGCCCTAAGGGTATCGAAGGCACTTTATTCGCGCTGCTTATGTCCATTGCCAATTTCTCTCGCAGTGTGAGCGAATTCTGGGGTGCTCTCGTCTGTGCATGGCTAGGCATTGCCAAGGACGACTACGACTTGCTGTGGCTTGCCATTGTCTTTCGTAGCGTGCTCAAGGTGGTGCCCATTTTCTTTCTTTTCCTCATCCCCGCGACGGACCCTCAGGGAATTGTCGACGAGCTCGACTTCAGCTCCAGTGCTCATGGTACTACAACAAAGGACGAAGACGAAGAAGGCGACGATGAACATGCTGGCATGATTCGTGAAGACCACGCAGCAAAGAACTGCTCACCCAGTGAAGAGGACAAACTCGAAGGTACCGTCCCCAAGACGAATAAAACTTAAACAGACTATGATGGTACAATAGGAAAGTACATGAAGCTCTATCATTCTCGACTGGCCAAGATGTTTTTTGTGTTATCTTACGTGCTCATACGTTTGTGTCGTCTTCGTCGGCCAACTCGGAGAAGGAAATGACCATTGCTGTAATATTGTCCATGCTGCGCTTGAGCAGGGCGGCTTCCACGAGAGCATTAGCGGCAAACTGGAGCGCCTCCTTTGTTACGTCTTCAGGACTCGTACGTTCTTCTGACCAGTGGAAATCGGCCACTTTGGCACGCACGATCTTAGCAGCATCGTCGTCACTTAATCGGTCCCAAAGGCCATCACTCGCAAACACGAGATATTCTCCGGCTGCTTCCACATTAAGGACACATACGTCGGGGACCACCGACACTAGCGGAGCGGAGCACGACGCCGGCAAATTTGTCTTCAACGGATGATCGCCCAAAGACCGGCTAATAGCCAACCGTAATGAGATTTCGTCGTGGGCCACACGCCAGCACCCAGAAAAGATAACCTTGCCTCCCGCCTCCACTACGCGATCCATCTCATCCTTCAAGTCGGGTTTGTGATCAACCGAGAGGCGCACAGCACTTGGCACCTCTTCCTCACTTTCATCGTCACTTGACTCACTGCCGTCGTCAGCTTGCGCTAACACACCGCGCGAGTCGCCAAGATTTGCCACAAAGAGCTTCCCACCAACCAACAGTCCCAGCAGCACTGTCGAGCCATCACGCTTGTTCAAAATGACAGTGCGTTGCAATATCTCGGCATCCACAGTGGCAAAGGCGTCGGCCAGAAGCTCGCGTATTTTCGCCACGTCATCACCAGTCATTTCCGTATGTCGTGCACGACGACTTATCTGTATAAGGTCTTCATTCTCAGCCAACAAGTCCTTAAAACGACGACGGGCATACTCGGATGCATATGCCCCATTGTGACCGTCGTACACCGCTAGCAAGCTTGGAGAAGTATCAGCGTCCATCTCATTCTCCAGCAAACGCTCGACAACCGAGTAACGATCTTCCATGTACTGTCGCGCTCCTTGTGCAAACGATACTCCAACTTGTACGCGCATCTTCGCTGCCTCTTGTCTCCTACTGCTCTTGTCGCTGTACCTTGGACGGCAAATGGTCGTGAATTCGACACACCGCGGAGCCTTCGTCTCTTCTTCGTGAAACCGCTTCAAAGCACTCTCAATCATGTCCACTTTACGCCGCTTTCGTTCTCTACTCTTCGCAACAAAGCGTTTAATCGTCGGCGTAAATGGCTTCACTTCCGTCTCTTCTTGTAGAGGCTGTGATGGCTGCGAGTCTTCTCGTTCGTCGGGACTAGTCTCAGTGCCTTCACAGTCTAATGCTCCTGCTACAATCCACGCATACCACTGTCAAGAACGTCCTCTAGTCATACGACACCAATCAGTCCCTCAGCTTACCGGAAGTTGTAGGCGACTGCGACTGCCGTTTACGCTTCACGACGGTCGGCAATGTCAAAGTCTCATCTTCCTCTTCTGTCTCTACGTGACCACTTTCCGTCTCATCTGCTGTGATTTGTTCAAGGGCACAAATGCCTGCGCGTTGTAGCAGTCGAGGAGTGGATGGCGACTTGCAATTGTCAGGCGGCGTGGCCGAGCACATTTCAAGGCCCACCATGCCGTTGACGGGAGATGCGACGAGGACGTCGGCAGGAGCCATTGACGTCTCGAATTGCGCTGAAAATGAGAGAAGACAACGGCGATGTAACGACTGTAGTCACTCCCTTAATCACTCGATTCAATTCTGTGCTGCAATTGCCTGCGTGCCTTGCACGGCGCCAAATGGAAAGTGATCAGATATAGGCTCCCGCGCTTTTCCATTGAAACCACGAGCTTCGGGATTGGTCCATTTCGACCTACCCCGCGTCGGTTCAAATTAATGGACATTTTTGCGGGCAGATCCTGTGATAAATGACGCAGAATGGGATTTCGACCGAGATGGAGGCAGTAATAGCTGCGCGCAAGGCATTAGCACGCGCTGATGCTGATGCGGCTTATTGGATGCAACAGTATCGACAATGTTTTGAGGAAATGCGCAAGTGGGTCGAGGCGGCACCACTTGACGAACCAGACACGACGCCACGCTGCCGTCTGTTGCAACAGATGCTTCAGGACACTAGACGTGGACTCGACTACGCTGTCCGCAGCGCGGCGGAGATGCGACAGGAACTGGCTAACGCGCGACAATTTTATCTTCAAGTCCGGACAAGCACGCATGCAGCCACTTCGGCAGTAGCTCCGGCTCTGACTCCACTGGCAACGGATCTGTTGGAGACAAACGAGACTTTGTTACGAGAAGAACCATGCGCGGCATCTTCGAACTCTCCAGTGGTGCCTGCGCCACTGATTTCAGACCCTGATGAGCTGCAGCGATGTGAAACCAGTGCTCCATCTACAACGTATGTCTCTTCTGTACGACGGTCAACGAACAGCGAGGCTCGTAAAGTAGTTAGTAGATTTCAGCCAGGTACGGACGAATGCGATGAACTTGCTGCAATGTGCACGACGTGCTGATTTGGTGATGTTTTGATGAATTGTAGGTGTCAAGCTGTCTCCAATGAAGCGAAGTGGGAATACCGTCTACCTCGTTCCTCCCAAGCGTGCTAAGTATGCGAAGGTCTTTAAGTGGGACGACAATGTAATGCATCATTTTCCAAAGGAGTTTACACTTCCAGTGTGCACGTTAGCAACAATGTGGACGTATTGGGTATGCGGTGACCGAGATGCAAAGTACCCACCGTTTCGCATTCTGAAGACAGCAGAGCTCGAGGATGCTAAGACCAAGAAGTCGTTGTCATCGCTGCGCTTTGTGATGCTTGAAATTGAGTCGAGGGTTTTAGCTCATGGTGCGTGGGTAAATGATCCAAGTCCCAAAGATGCCGCGAATATGTTAGATGCAGTTAAAGAGAGCATCGCAACTCGTCCAGCTGCCAAGCGAGGAGAACTGCAGCCCGTGGAGCAGCTCCAGTGGACGTCATTGGGTCGGATCATTCGTGACCAAAAGCGCAAAATGGGCGAAGAGGAAGAAGAAGATGATGATGATGAAGAAGAAAAAGTCGGTGACAATGAGTAAGCCTCTTCTTAACATGTTTTTTAGTCCACTTTGAAGTCTTTTGACTGGAAAATTGGTACTTGAAAACTCGTCGCCCAGCATCCTGCAACGTGGCTTTGGTAGGATACGCGCCTTGACATATGTCTGAGCATATTTTCTTCTCACTACAAGGTGACAACACGAGTGGAAAGGGATCGATAGTCGGAGGACATTACAGTCACAACTTATCGCACAAAGGGTGCAGCAAACAGGCAGCAAACGACAGGGGTGCGACACCTTCTTCACTATTCATAAATGACGTGAAGTCACAGTTTTGGATGAGCGATCTGACAAGGCACTT